>FR990037.1:10939366-11009366 GCA_905404135.1 Hesperia comma | reverse complement strand
GTTAAGGTCTATTTAGAATATTTAGTTTCGCTGTACGAGGAGGCGCTGCGCCTGCAGCGGATGTGCCGGTAACTGATACTGCACCCTACGACTATGGGAATTAGGCTCGTTTTTGTTTGCAGTTATTGTGGCTGTTAAGGTCTATTTAGAATCGCTGTACGAGGAGGCGCTGCGCCTGCAGCGGATGTGCCGGTAACTGATACTGCACCCTGCGCCCTATGGCTATGGGGATTAGGCTGGTTTTTGTTCGCAGTTATTGTGTCAGAGGTCTATTCAGAATCGCGGACTGCAGCTCTATGGCTATGTCGATTAGGATCATTTTTGTTTGCAAAGTTATTGTGTCTGTTAAAGTCTGTTCAGGTTCGCGGTATATGTTCATCTTTGATGGCGAAGGCCCTATTGATACTCGTATATAGGGAGCGGAATAAAAGTAAATCTATGTAAGGTGGATATTGAAAGGATAAGAATGGTGAAAACCCTAAAAACGACCCTGTATTGAAAGGCTGCGCGACGCGCTTATAACCGACTTAATAGAAAGCAAGAGGTTATAATTATGTTTGACGCCTTTACAGTGCGCCCAACTTAACTCTGAAATGGCAAAAATTGGAACTAACGAAAAGTCATTCATAAGTACTTTGTGGTCATTCATATGTCAGTTACTAGTGTGCAATGATTGGTCAAATGAATGTCAAATGCGTCCGACAGCGCCTCTTTCGTTTCAGTCTTAAGTGGGTTTACTATACATATGTTTAATTAATATCTACTTAGCAATTTCTTCGACATTTGAAAACCTACTTTTATTTTGTTTTTTATTGAAGAAACCATCATTTAGACGGAATTTAAGGATGGAAATTGGAATCCCCTCGAAATTGGAAAAAACCCTCAAATTTTATGTAGTTCATATAATTTTAAGTAGGTAAGTCTTTATTTTAAAAATAATTTTTCAAGACATTGCACAAGAAAAACTTTTATCCGATATACTCGTATTGTCAGCGCCATCTACGCACCGAGTGTCATTGACATCGTCCGTCACATTGGGAGCCCTGCCATCTATTGATAAAATTAGTGCACTATTTAGTGACAACCGAAATACGGCGAACCGTGCACTTTGATGATAGAAACATTTTATACATAATTTTGTATTGTCACTCCTGAATGTAACATACATTTCTACTAAAAAAAAGATTCTTAATTAACCACAAAAATTCTACATCTGAATGTCAATTCCGATACCGGGAATCGAACCCGAGCCTCCTGGGTGAGAGCCAGGTATCCTAGCCACTAGACCATATCGGATATGTATTAGGGGACGAAATATATTAATATGATTTTCTCATTTTATATGTACATATACTCGTAGAACTCGGATTGACGTCGCGTCGCTTTCATACATTGACAAGATTCGAGTAGCTTGCAAATAGCGTTGTGTGAGAACTGCCTTAGTCGCTGCAATAACGTTTTATTTTATAAAAAATAGCGACCCGCCCCGGCTTCGCACGGGTGCAATAACTATTTAATGGATGTTATTATACATATAAAATATAAACCTTCCCCTTGAATCACTCTATCTATTAAAAAAAACCGCATCAAAATCCGGTTGAAGTAGAGCATCAACCTGAGGCCCCCAAGCCCCCAAGCCCTTTACATTGGTCCACTTAAGTTCAAATGATTGTCGTAATTTTTTTTAAAGTTTCGCACCTATCAGAGGCCGTAAATGTAATTATGTATTATTAAAATTTATTTCCATTAATATACGTACAATGAAATTTAGACCTAAATATTTTATGCTTGCGGCCCGAGGTCGCTCGGCTGAAATATGATATGTGTGTGGCCCTCATAAAAAAAAGGTTGAGTATCGCTGAACTAGATATTACCAATATTACGGTCGCCACATGCCAGGGCCCTTCTGCTAATTTATAAATGCTTCAATTCATCTTCAATTGAAGCTCAATTGAATAGTTTGACACATTTTTGACATATACCCCATACAAAACCGCCCCGGCTTCGCACGGGTGCAATAACTATTTAATGAATGTTATTATACATATAAAATATAAACCTTCCCCTTGAATCACTCTATCTATTAAAAAAAACCGCATCAAAATCCGGTTGAAGTAGAGCATCAACCTGAGGCCCCCAAGCCCTTTACATTGGTCCACTTAAGTTCAAATGATTGTCGTAATTTTTTTTAAAGTTTCGCACCTATCAGAGACCGTAAATGTAATTATGTATTGTTGAAATTTATTTCCATTAATATACGTACAATGAAATTTAGACCTAAATATTTTATGCTTGCGGCCCGAGGTCGCTCGGCTGAAATATGATATGTGTGTGGCCCTCATAAAAAAAAGGTTGAGTATCGCTGAACTAGATATTACCAATATTACGGTCGCCACATGCCAGGGCCCTTCTGCTAATTTATAAATGCTTCAATTCATCTTCAATTGCAGCTCAATTGAATAGTTTGACACATTTTTGACATGTACCCCATACAAAATGTGTCAAACAATTCATTTCAGAAAATCCGTTTATAAATTAACAGAATCGGGGGGCAGGATGCTACCCTACCAAACGTACATCAACACTAGCGTACTGGTGGCAGAGGCGTATTAAAGGTTGAGAGCGCCCTAGGCAAAGACCTTTTGACGTGACAACGTCTTATAAATTGGTTTGCCGGGTGGCACTTCAAGAAACTGCGTTAGTAGCTCCGCTCACGTTACTTATAGTAGCTACGGCGTACACACGTTGGCGTGTTTCAGAAAATGGTACAGCGCCATCTCTGGAAAAGTAGAGTAACTAGTTTGTTACCTCACTTAGTTGTGACTAATGGTTAATGGTCTAACGGTTAGCAGCGCTAGATGGCGGATGGTGTTACAATGTTTTAAATATAATTCTTTGTATATGTTTACCCCATGAAGATACGGGAACGCAGGGTCAACTTCACAAATAACCACAACTGCTTCCGAACCCAAAATAGCAGTTTATTATAAAACCAAAGATGTCGACACATTGCCCTTTACAAATTTTTCTCTTATATAAACTCCACGTTACACTCGTTAGCGCGTTTCACAAATTGGTACAATGCCATCTTGTTTACAAGTGAGGAACTATTTAACAAAAATAAAACATTAAACTTAAATTGCTTCCGCCTTCACATGACGGTTAGACAGTATAAATAAATGTTTTAAATTGTTACTATTATTTCATCCTTCTTCCTACTATACGAATGAATATTCACATTAAAATTATTTTACCACTCAAAGTCGTTGTCACGTAAAACTTTCGCCCGTATACCGACTTTACAGGCAACCAATTTTTTTTTTACCGGGAATCCTGGTGGAACCTATGAGTCATTGGCAATCTATTTTTTTGGTTCTGCGCGCGCCCCCTTTTTAACCTGGTGCCCCTAGGCACGTGCCTACTTTGCCTTAGGGATAATCCGCCACTGACTGGTGATGTGATATACGGTATACCGTGACGTGATTGCAGCGAGCTGCGCGGCAAGGAGGCGCTGTGCCGCGCGGTGGGGGCGCAGCGCGAGCGGGCGGCGCGCGCGCGGGCCGCGTGTGATATACGGTATACCGTGACGTGATTGCAGCGAGCTGCGCGGCAAGGAGGCGCTGTGCCGCGCGGTGGGGGCGCAGCGCGAGCGGGCGGCGCGCGCGCGGGCCGCGCTGGCCGACGAGCCGGACTTCGCAGACATACTGGACGCGCCCGCCATCCTGCGTGAGTGTCTGTCTGTCTACCATCGAGAAACCTTTTGTCTAGACTAGCTATACTCACCCTGCGAGCTGCGGGCCCTTAGAATTGGCCCACCTTAAATGTTTGTTGTACTTTCTTAAAAATTATGTTGGTGCTTATTATTTAGACCTAAATAATTTTTGTTTTTATGTTTTTTGTACATACTTTCTTAAAAAAATATTATGTTGTACAATAAGTAATTATTTAAACCTAAATATTTTTTGCTTGTAACCCGGGGTCGCTTGGCTCATATATGTTTGTGGCCCTTATAAAAAAAGGTTGAGTACCGCTGGTCTACATGTTCATCATTACAGACTACAATAAAATTATACCCGGAAATATCCACACTGAAGTGTACATAGGATAAACATTATCCGATAGTAACCGTTCACGTGCCTTCCGAAACAAAACTACTTGAAATCATTTTTATTTTTTTTCCCTAGTGGTTCCATCTACGTTGTTGTTGTTGTTCAGGTCGACACAGTTTTATCAGTTTCAAAAGTACCTTTTGCAAGTAGTTCTTATGCGTTTAAAGTTTCTCGTTGCGTGGCGCACGCATGAAGCAACGCGCACGGATGGTAGTTTGTTTTCATACAAAATGCAAGGTGCGGCAACAGTGTGGTGTCAGTACCGCGAACGTCGACGATCGTACTGCTGCCGTACCAACTTTACCGTACCGGACTGCTGCCGAACAAATATCTAATAAATAATAAATAAATAAACGCTAACACACTCATACCCCCGCAGTAGGTTACCAGGTACCTGTGTCGCGGGTGGCATCCACTACACATAATATAACACATCACAATTACACCCATGACCCGAGTACAAATATTTATCTGCCACATAAATATCTGCCCCGGCCGGGAATCGAACCCGGGACCCCTTGCGTCGCAGGCAGGGTCGCTACCAACTAGGCTACAGGGTCGTCCATCTAACTGCACCTTCTGTTATGTGGGCAGCGTCGTCCAAGTTCCAGCTGGCGCTGACGCCGCCGGACTTCGCGGCGCACCGCGTGGAGGACCCGTTCCGCGCGCTGGGCCCCGTGGCCGTGTTCTCCGCCAAGCGCCACTGGAGCGCCCCGCGCCTGGTGACGCTGAGGAAACCCGAGCCCGAGCGACACCGACAGGTACCAATCATCATCATCAACTCAACACATCATACCCCTCTATTGAGCAAAGATCCTTTGTACTAATCATCATCATCAACTCAACACATCATACCCCTCTATTGAGCAAAGGTCTCTTCTCTGAATGACGCTACGGTAGCCCGAGCCGGTGCGACACCGACAGGTACCAATCATC
Source organism: Hesperia comma (assembly GCA_905404135.1). Lineage (NCBI taxonomy): Eukaryota > Metazoa > Arthropoda > Insecta > Lepidoptera > Hesperiidae > Hesperia > Hesperia comma. Next base: position 11,004,321 of record FR990037.1, on the reverse strand, counting down.
ATCATCAACTCAACACATCATACCCCTCTATTGAGCAAAGGTCTCTTCTCTGAATGACGCTACGGTAGCCCGAGCCGGTGCGACACCGACAGGTACCAATCATCATCATCAACTCAACACATCATACCCCTCTATTGAGCAAAGGTCTCTTCTCTGAATGACGCTACGGTAGCCCGAGCCGGTGCGACACCGACAGGTACCAATCATCATCATCAACTCAACACATCATACCCCTCTATTGAGCAAAGGTCTCTTCTCTGAATGACGCTACGGTAGCCCGAGCCGGTGCGACACCGACAGGTACCAATCATCATCATCAACTCAACACATCATACCCCTCTATTGAGCAAAGGTCTCTTCTCTGAATGACGCTACGGTAGCCCGAGCCCGAGCGACACCGACAGGTAAGCATGTGTGTGGAGTGAAGCCGGTTACACTTTTTTAGAGGCGACCATCTCAGTCCTCAGGGGTAGCAACGCATCTGTGGCCGAATTAGAACGAGACTCATTGAGCCTAGTTCTGGGTCGGTCACAGTTGTCATGGGCGGCAGCGGAAGGTGGTGCTGTATGCTCGTTTGCTATCTTAATTTCATTAAAAAAAAACATCATATCGACCCATCACGGCTCATTGAGCACGGATCTCTTCTCTGAATGAGAAGGTTAAGGCCATAGTCCACCACGCTGGCCAAGTGCGGATTGGCGGACTTAACTTTAACCTGTGAGTTTTGCGAACTCCCCGGCATGCAGGTTTCCTCACGACGATGTTTTCCTTAACTTTTTGTAGCAGGTGACATTTAAATTACCCAATTACCAAGATACCAATATCGAGTACTTTTAGTATCGATTTAATCCCATACAAAACTTGTTAGGTATACCTACTTTACGAGAATCGATACTTTCTACGGATTGACGACTTATTTCGCCGTCTCTTCTCTAGGCACGTTCTCACTTTTTTATATATTTTTTCTTTGTATTAAAAGTACTCGATACCTTTAGGTATCTATACTTGTTCTAATACTTATTTAGTATCGATACCTTTCGATACTAGAATCGAGTAAAGCATTGATATTTAATAACCTTCCCTCCCAGGACGAGGAGCGAAGCGTGAAGCGCCGCGCGTCGGACAAGCGCGACCGGTCCGAAGACAACAGCGCGTACTACAGCCGCGTCGTGCGCAGCGACGACAAGTATGGCGCCGACTGTACCCGCGTCACCAAACAGAATGGCGTCTACATCAGCGCCTTCGACAACGGCTACGACTACCACCCTAAGGTATATTCCCATAGAGATATGGGCCAGGCTTCAGTGTACCTCGGATAAAAAGACACAAAATCTTAAGTAATCACCTTTCTCTCTCTGGCTCCTAGGGATCGGAGAGAGATAGGTAATTACCGTTATCGTTGTTTCTCTTTCTAACCGGGGGCGATTGCAATGTATGGGCAGCCGTCTAGCCGTATGGCTCACCCACTCTAGTGTAATATCTCTATGATTGTTCCGACCATACAGGGGTTTCCTCTTTAAAAGACCGGATCAATTTTTGTACTTGCGTTTATTAACCGACTTCAAAAAAGAAGGAGGTTCTCAATTCGACCGTATATAGATATGCTTTTTTTTATGTACGTTCAGCGATTATTTCGTCGTTTATGGGCCGATTTTGATAATTCTTTTTTTGTTGTAAAGTAGATATGCGCAGTGGGGTCTCCTGATAAGGAAACCAGGATTTGATGATGGCATCTCAGAGATATCGAGGGGAACTTTCGAAAATTGTATGGACGACTAGTGTGTTTGTTCATGTTATCATAAGTAGATTAAAGCGCTACCATTTCATGAAGATCTGGAGTCGATCTGATGAAGCCGAAAGACAGTCGAGGGAACTCCTCAACGATTTACTGCAGTTATCTAGTGTTTGGGCTTCATTAATTTGTAGTGACGAGAACTTTACACTTACATGTTGAGTTGAGCGCCATCTGGCGAGTAGTTTTTGAGTTATCTCTACTTATCAAGATTGAAGTCGGTTATTTTTTTTGTAAAAAGCAATTATTTTAAATATTAATTGCGTATGTATTACAATGATAGAAAGGAAGCGTATGTAAAGTCGTTAGCGTAGTAAGAAAGAATCGTAGCGCGTAGATAACATAATGAATTGACGGAACAGAGTAGTGCGCGAACAGGTATAATAACTTTAAATTAAAATTTAATGCTCGTGTCACAATGTTAGTTACCTTACTCCTCCGACACGGCTTTACCGATTTTTTACCAAAATTTATGTGCATATTCAGTAGGTCTGAGAATTTTTCATACCCCTAAGTGGTAAGGGTTGATCACCTTTAAAAATTTTTTTGGCAAAACAACGTTTGCCAGGTGAGCTAGTAGTGTATATATATGTGTAATTATGTATTAAGTATACCATTGTACTTTGTTTTTCTTTATTTATTTATAAGATGTATTGTGCTGAGGAGTTGTTTTCGCCAATGTTTTTCTCCTTCATAATAAAAAATAAAGAGCACCTTGCAAAATGGCAGTAGAATCAAAAAAAAACGACAAGGTGTATCAGTGAATACCCATGTGTAAAATTTTTTATTTCGATTGTTGAAGGTGCTCGACTATGACGGGCAGGAGTACCGAGAGGGACGCGAGGGGAAAGAGGGCAGGGAGGGCAGGGAGGGCAGGAAGGTGAGGGAGCGGAGGAAGGGGGAACTCCGGCGCGTGGCCAGCGAGTACAGCGTGGCCAGCATGCAGGACGAAGGATTTGGGTTCTCCGTCAGAGGTGACGCGCCAGTGGTCGTGGCTGCCGTCGAGCCTAATTCCCTGGCTGATGTGAGTTGGTCTTTTGGTTATGTGGGTGAAAGTGGGTTGAAAGGTTCAATGGCAATGTCATCAGCATTGTGTAAGGTGTCAACTGAACTGAACTGGTATTTTATGAACTCTTATAATCTCTAATATAATCTTAATTCTACCAAAAGTTGAACCTACCCAGAAACTTTGAACTTTACTGCAATCGCTTTCGATATAGAATTTGTAATTGCAATGCAGTGATTAGTGTACATTGTTGATTGGCGACGAGAATTTAAAACGCCGTAAGTTTTTGCTTAGAAGACTAATTGAACTATGAATAGGTACAAGTAATATTAGTCGACGTCGATCGATCGATTGCTCTAGTAACACCCTAACAGACCTAGTTACACTTGGCAATAATCTGGTGCTCGCAGATCGGCGGCGTCCGCGAAGGCGACTTCATAATGTGTGTGGGCGGGCGGGACGTGAAGTGGGCGGCGCGCGGCGACGTGGTGCGGCTGGTGCGGGCGGCCGGCCACAGCCTCACGCTGCGCCTCGCCACGCCCATGGACCGCAACCAGCCCAAGGTATTGCGACACCGCACACGTCACACGGCCACGTCACCGAAGCCTGAATCGCGCTATCGAAGAATTGTCGATCGCCGGCATATATACCACGACTCGAGTACATTCACTCGGGGCCTCGGCCGCCCCCCAGGCATGTCGTCTCGCCTACAGGGAGATCTCCCTTTGCCAAAGTATCCTGGCCTGACCTGACACTTACGTCGTTGTTAAGTCTTAGGTCATTGCTCGAACGGTATCTGTGCGGCCCAAGACCGGTATCTTTGAAGAGGAGTGGAAAAGTGGTCAAAACGGTATTGCAAACAGGCACTACTATCACCAACCCTGTACCTAACAACGTAGCACAAACCCTATATATACTTACCTGAATATAAAGAGCCTTTAGCTCAAAAATGTGCCCCTTTGCGGCCCTTGGTCAGAAAAGTGTGACAGTTACTGTTCTGCACATCTCCAATAAAGCGTAAAAAAGTTGTTGAACAGTGTCATAATACTCATGGAACATTGATTAAACAACTACCGTCCGTATAAAGCTGGTCGATTCAATGTAGACGTTTGACGATATACCACAGACGTTTGACGTACTCTTAACACAGCCTTATTCAATTCTTAAGGGCTGATTCACACATATCAGTGAAGTCACCGTTCCGTCACAGTTCCGGCAAATCTTTCATACATTCTCGGCATTGTCAGCACTGACACTGCACTGACAATGCCGAGAATGTATGAAAGATTTGCCGGAACTGTGACTGATATGTCTGAATCGACCCTTAAACTGGTTTTTTATTCCGCAGTCGTCCCCCGAGGGGTCGCGGCAGTCGGTGTCGAACCCGGGCTCGGTGTCGGCGGCGTCCACGTCCAGCGGCTCCACGGCCGCCGCGCCGCGCCGCGCGCCCTCCTGGAACCCCTTCCGCCGCCACCACGTCTTGTTCAGATAGGGCGAGTGACGTCTTGTTCAGATAGGGCTCAAACAATTACGTCTTGTTCAGATAAGGCTCTTACAATAACGTGTTATTCAGATAAGGCTAAGTCAAAGAAGTCTTATTCAGATAGGTCTCGGCGTCTTGTTGAGATAGGACTGTTACAATAACGTCTTGGCTACGTATGGCTGGTTCTAAAGACGTCTTATTCAGACAGGTCATGGAGTCTTGTTGAGATAGAACTATTACAATAACGTCTTGGCTACGTATGGCTGGTTCTAAAGACGTCTTATTCAGATAGGTCTGTGTTGCCGTCTAGATCAGATAGGACTAACGTCTTATACTTATAGATATGGCTGCTTCAATGGCAATAGCGAACATTGTTTAGTATTTTTAACACCGTGTGCCTTTGTAGAGAATTTAAAACTTAAAGCGTATTGAGTATCATCCGCGGTTAGTGTAACTGTAAAAGCATGTTGCATCAAATTTGTGTGAAGAAAATTATTGATTAAACTTTATTTAAAAATTATTATATTTAAAAATGATTAAGTGAACATTCCTTATCCTAGGTTGTGATTGTCACATTGTTTGTACACTACTAATATGTACATTTTAAATACGTTTCGAATACATATTCCAATAAATTATAATTATTATCTTGATTAGTACTTAGCGAAAAGCCATCTTTCGAATTGCTGACAAGCTGAAGTCATTCTAGTGTACAGTTAAACATTAAACGACTGTTGGTAGAAATTGGCAACTATTATATATTTAGTGCTCTAAATATATAAATAGACTATGGAACTTTATACTGGCTATGACATTCCAAAGTTTTCTGTTAATTACGATCCTATTGAGATTTTAAATAAGAATTTTTGTATAAACATTCCTTCGTAGTTGAACGAAATGAAATTTCAATGGGGCGCCATTTTGGAATATCAATAATGGCGCGAATTTATAGTTGTTTAATGGTTGTAGATATTAAAATAATATAACAAAGAATTTTTAAACAGCTTTGTGTTTGTAGTTATCATATTTTATCTTTATTTAGATTACTTACTAAAATTTTATTAATTGTTGTACATATTTTCATGCAAAATGGGCTTATTTATTATTTTGAGTGCGGCTGGTGCACTTGTCAGTCACGCAGCCTGTTATTTTTAATCTACATTTATTATTTTTGCAACTGTCACATCTTTATTTCGTTCAAGACGTGCACAGTTAATGATTTTGCCGAAAATTCGATTCTTCCGTCGATCCACGAGGCACATCTTAATAATTGAGTTATTTGTATGCGTGTATTTTAATATAAGTATTGTATATCTTGTATGTATGTATGTTGCGATTGTTAATTCAGTATTTCTATAATTATGTTAAGGTTTAATTTTGTTATAAATTTTGGTTGTGATCGATTTAAACCGAATTGTATTTTTTGATCGCACCCAAAAATGATTTAAGAAATTTAATAATAATATACATTGTAATATTGTAAAAAGTCTAGTTTGTGTAATGTATATTTTATTGAATGTAAAAAATAATTATTAAAAGTTAGAAAATGTATAAATGGTTTATTAAATATTATGAAGAAAAATAAAGTTATGTATAATATCAAGATAATTAATCTTTCATTTGGCCCCTCAATTCGATTTGAAAAGTTTTTTTTAATAAAACCAAAAAATTAAAAAGAAAACTGATAAACAGGTTTAATTCTCTGCAACAATCAACAATATAAAGGTACAAAAATAATTATTATGTAACGAGGTAACAGAGCATCACACTTATTTAATTCCTGCCTAATTTCGGTTCTACAGTACATAACCTATCATACATTCAAAGATATTTTAAATATCTAGATGCATGGAACATCGAATCTGCGCAAAGGTGTCAAATTAACCACAATTTTTAGATCATTAGTATCATTACGCACTCATAGACAATAGACGAACGTGTCAAAACATCGCCTGCACGCACACATGCTTGATAATGTTGCCTTGTTTTTTTTTGTGTTCATTGTAGGGCGACGCTCAATCTAGATATTTAAAACATCAAAGTATACATTTTATAGGAATTTAAAATGATCATCATATAAAACACCCCATTTGGTACAATAAAATCACAGAATTTAAATACTGGTATCAAAATTACAAATATAGTAACATACCTAACCACCGCAGACAAGTTAGCCACATTCTAACAATCAATTTGATATTTACATTAGAATTAGGTTACAAAATTATTGATAATGGATATGTGGCCCACTTGTAGATTGGGCCATTTAATGGAATTACAGAAATGAGGTGGTAATTCGACATTTAGTTAATTTATATTCGCTTTTGGATCAAACAAGTGACACAACGAGCAAACTACTATTTTCACAATGTTATATGTATTTTAAAATAAATAAGTTTGTCTACACTACAGGGGCATCCTACACAGATACAAAACACCGTTATCTATCAAAATATTGTTCAAAGAACATCTTAGTCTGGTCGTAAAGGCCGAAGAACATGAAGGCGCCGAGCGAGATGGCGGCGATGCGCGGCGTGAGGCCCGCGAAGAGGCCGCGGAGGCCCGCGCGCAGGTAGATGGCGGTGAGGACGGGCCCCAGGCGGAGGTCCCGGGAGGCCACGGGGCCGGCGGCCAGCATCACGCGCGTCTTGGCCACGTCCAGCGGCGTGGTGGCCGCGCCCGCCACCGCGCCTGCGACTGCCCCACACGCCGCGCTCTGGTTGATGGAAAGTGTATGGTGTTTACTTTGTTATCTTATTTTATTTAAAATAAATCTGTAATCTAATAAAAACCGGCCAAGTGCGAGTCGGACTCGCGCACGAAAGGTTCCGTACCATTATATATAAAAACGCCAAAAAAATCTGGTCTGTTGTCTGAAAGCCTCACTTAAATATGTAATTGTTTTATTGTGGACACATATTACCCACAACGCCATCTCTTAGATCGAAAGGTAACTATCGCTGATGCGTCGATTGTATGGGCGCCCACTTAAATATTTATTTTATTCTGTTTTTTAGTATTTGTTGTTGTTGCGGCAACAAATATACATCATCTGTGAAAATTTCAACTGTGTAACTATTACGGTTCATGAGATACAGCCTGGTGACAGACGGACGCACGAACGGACTGCGAAGTCTCAGTAATAGGGTCCCGTTTTACCCTTTGGGTACGGAACCCTAACAAATAAATGTTGAAAATGTTCTCACCTGAAACCCGTTAATGTTGCCATCGTTTCGTTCTCTGACGAGGCTTTTCAGTCCTTCCCAGATCGGCAGTTCAATGAAGCTGAAGGGCAAGTCTCTGGCCACAGTAGTGAGGAAGCCCCGGTACACTCCCCTGCGCAACCCCTCCGTTTTATACGCCTGTTTTGTTCGAAATAGGTTCAATAGTTTTGGAACTTATTGTATTAAACATTTAATTATGATTGACATTGTAAAAAGTTTAGTCTTTGAGTGATTACATTACATTAAAATTATTTTAAGACAAATTAAGGTAATCAAATGCCAACTATGGGTTCAAGTAATTTTGAGGAAGCTTTGACTCTCGCAAAGATTTTCATAATACTACCTATGAATTACAATTAAAACCAACTACTATATTTGTAGTAAATTCATGACTAATATTGTACATTATTGTTAAGTACCTCTACGAGAATCTTAATGCTACTTCTTTTCTCCGATCCCACATATGTTTGTTTTCTTTGCTTAGCTATCTCTATGGGCACGTGTATGGTACAGCAGAGCTGAAATATAAATATATTTCGTTCATTGCAAATACATAATAAAAGTACCAGTAATATGGTAAAGGATATATTTTAGAATATTGTCTGAGCGTGTGTTAGGGCTATGTATATAATAATCAAAAATATGAATCATTTTGATATATCACTTACGATTTCCGATATGCTTGCAGCAAATATATGTACGAAGGGTGCGTATTGTGGTGTCACGAGGGGCAAAGCCACTGACTTTGTGGTTTCATACGATACAAAGAAAAGGGCTGTCACGGGCATAGCGCCCGCGGCGACTGTTGACAGACCTGGAAGATAAAGTTAAAGAAAGTTAATGATGACCTCATTGTTTTCTACTCAAATGAAAGGTGTTTATAAGTCACATGACTTATAAAAAATAAAAAATAAGCAGACCTAACATATGAGAGAAAAAAGCTTGCCAGTTACAACTACATATACATGCTGCACACATTGACAATTCCCATACAAAACATTTGTGATCTACAAATGGTTCTCATACAAAAATTGAGCTTCTTGTATTGTAGCTTAACAAAATGGTGGAAGTGCTTCAACCCCATTTTGTCTGTGTGCGTGAGTGTTGCAACAAGAAAAATAAAACGAGATAGACTTTGTACGTGTTAAGGGAGAGAAAGGGATGGACCTATTGCTTACATATGTACGTCTTTGTAGTGGTGAAAATTATGTTAGGTCTGGTTGTTTTATAAGTGTGTGTTTTAAGTTCAGGGTTCAATGTAACAGTGGTACACACAATTTCTGACCACACCTCGATAAACACCCTTGAAGCCGCCAGCCTTGTAGAACCCTTGCTGGCTCTGCAGCCGGGTCTTCAGCGTGTCCAGGGGGTAGAACGCCGAGCACACCGTCACACCTGCAACACCACCTGCCTGGAATACATTTACTCATGTTGCAAAGCAGCACCATTAACCTTTTATTCAAATTCAAATATTTATTTCTTCGAAGTTGGTTTTTACAAACTCTTCATCAACCTACGCCATCGCTTCAACAAACCCCTACGGTGAGTGGTCTTGGAAGACGAAGCCGCAAGAAACTCCCAAGGTGTCTTTTTTATATAATGAATGCTTCACACTCATAGCAAAACATTAGGAGTCCTTGTGTGGTGGGTGCCATGAACAACAGACACATACCAAGAACAGAAATTTAAAAATCACTTGTATTTACAAAGCACTGTTGTTACATTTAAATAAAGATTATGATAAGGTAACTGGCCTGTAGTACTGGTAAGTGCAGATATTATCTTTCAAATTATATTATTTAATTTCTGTAATAAATTATTTATTCATAAATAAATGGGGGGAGGGGTTAATTAAAATAAGCACTTTTAATTAAAATAAGTACTTACAAGTAAAGGTGCGATGTATGTTTTAGTAGAGCTCTGTTCAGGAGGTTCCATGATGCAATTCGCAATAATTTTTCAAGAACACAAAACTAAATAAATATATTTCACAAGCTTGCAACAACTTTTTATAACGTTTATTAATCGGGCATTATGTGATAACATATTCACAGATAATATGACAAGTAACGTGAGAAATCCTTATCTTCATTGTATCGTTAAATAATATAATTTTATTCAGGAACTCTTTAAATAATGGTTTAAACTCTGAAAACGGAATCAGGGCCAGCTAGACGCAATCGTAGTCCTGAGTCTTGCTCACATGTTCACTTCACTTCACAATCAGCTGGCAGCTGGGTATTGTCAAAAAAATAAACGTCAAAGACAAGACGTCAAGTCAATTCAATGTCAATGAAATGACATATTGGCCGCGTTCCGTAGGTAACTAGCCCGCACAACGTCTCAAAAAATCGTTGCAAGGATTATGGGCATTATGGTCGTGGCATTTGGTGTTCGTTTGAGCAGCTGTGACGTAATAATGGATTGCGTCATCACTTTCAACAATAGGTTGAAATCAGGGATCTCGATGGTGAAACAGAAAAAAGTTATCAGTGGCCTTTATCTGGTGGATAGGTTTAGGTCTATTGGTTCCCCTGTTCAGTTCCACCAGTGGGTCCATGAGGACTTATAAGTACTAGTGGTTCCCCTTCTGATATAGGGGGTCCATCAGGATTTGTGAATCCTGTTGGTTCCCCTCCCAATCCTTTGCAATTAATTTTTATTCTTATTAACTGTTACTGACGACTATCCATTGTTCTATTATTTACTTATCGACTGTCATTTGTTGAAGTTATACTTCTTTTGGCGCGATGGAGAAAAATGATGAGAGTGAATTTTTACGATGCGCGCGGACACCGACACCTAAATTTAACAGCATGAAGTTAGGCGCTTGAAATTTTACGATGCCATGGAGGATAGAACTAAGGAGGGTCATCTGTGTATATGAAAAGTGTCCAGTTGTATGCGCTAAATAACAGTTCCAAAATCCTCCACTGGTGGCGCTGGTGGATTCACAGGGTATGGTATGAATGTAGCAATCGTAGATAAATTGGACCGATTTAAGCAAAAACGTTCCAATCCACACGAACCTTATTTCGAGATAATTGACTTTAAAGTTTATTGCTGGATTGCTCCGGTTTTATAATGCTTAACGTTATGTTTTTAATTTCAGGTAATTCTAAGTATACTAAACTAATTCAAGAAACTTGCGTCTGGATCATTTTAACAAAATAAATTTTGTATGGGTTTTGCTGTGTAGGCTGCGGAAAGAAAAATGCAAAAATGATTCAAATAGCTTGAAACATTTATTCATTTTAAAAAATGGTCTTCGATATTTCAGCTGTGGGTTGGACCATACGGATTTTCGTCAATTATTACCATAGAGTTATGAGTCTTTGATATGTTAAAATATACCTTATTTGGAGTACATAGGTCACAAAAACTCGAAATTGTCGAGGTTGTGTGTTAAATATAATAAAATAAACAAACGAATGTGTTTAAAATTAGAGTACAAAAGTTCATCAGGAGCAAAACGAAAATATAAAAATTTTCTCCTGTAAGCAATCAATTTCTGCATCTAAAAAATTTTTAGAATAAAACATAGATACCTTTAATCAATGAACGTATTAAAACAATATTATTCGCTAAAAAAAAATTATTTATTTCTATAAATTAGTATATTTCAATATTACTACAAAAGCAGTCATGTAACATGGACTGAACACGTAATGAACAATATAAATTAACAGCAATAAAAGACATAATGTCATACAAACATTATCAATAATAAATTAAATATTAAAAATTAAAAAAAAAATCGCAAGTATTGATTTTATGATAATAATTTGGCATTTTTTCGATTCATTTTAGTTTTAATTTTTGCTAATTCGTAACGCTTATTCTCTGACTTAGCCAAAAAATGGGCGCGCATAACAATATAAATATCTATAACCTTTGCAGTTAAACTATTTTCATGTTCCAAGCACCCAATTTTCATAACAATTTCTTTTCTGAGTTCCATAGTTATTCCGCAAATTGTTTCTATATTAGTCAAGTTTTTACTGACAGCTCTTAACACACACGTTTCCAATTGCTTTGTCAAATGAAATAATTGATTACTTGCAAACCGCAGTCCACCATATAAGTCCATTTTATTGATAACATCATTCCGCTGTAATTGTTTACCAACTTCAGCATGCGTCTCTATAGCTTCTAAACAAATTTGACATTTTATGGTTTTTCTTAATTTTCGAACTATATAACCAGCTATGTACGATTGGACAGCATCGCTAGTTACCGCCTGGTTATAATCGTGGTCCACGTCAATTGAGGAGCTTTCATCTAATGGTTGAGGACTTTGCAACATTTCGTCAATATTTTCAAGCCACGAATCCTTGCCTTGTGTATCAGATGTTGTTAAGACATGCTTAGCCTCTATTAGACTCCGTAAAAGATCTTTTCCTGAAACATTGCACCCTCTTGGAGGACGTATCAAGGAGAAGGAAGATGCTAAGCGATATACTTGAGCAAACATTTTAGGGTCAGGATGATCGTTACCTCCACATGATTGTCTCATGACTGAAAAAAATCTCTGAAATAGAAAATAAATAAATATTCATTAGAAAATAGAACGAATTTTACTAAAAATTATAATTATAATAACCTCCAACGGGTCTTGCGATAAAGTCGCAGTCATTAAATATTTAAAATCACATTCGATTTTAAGCATTTCTAAAATTTCAATAGTTGCTCGTAAGGTCACTTTTAATCCCAGTAAGGTACTTCTCGAAACTCGAAACAGGTATTTTCTTCTCAAGCTTTTCCCAATCTTCAAGGAATTTTAAGAATTTGAAAATCGCCTGAAAGATGTTTATATGAAATGAAGTGTTAAAAATGAGTGTTAAAATTTCAAAACGATGTATAAAATAAAATTTTATCACAAAAATTAACGAAATGATTCTAAAATATGCTTAATTTATCAAAATTTCCATCCGATAAATTTTTCTAAGATACTTTTACTATGACACATAAACGTTCGGCATTGAGTACCTGACAATTTAGGCGTGGTAACTATTGCCATGATCGTCGAGTCAAAGCTTAGTCAAGTGATATTCTTCCAAAGAAACCTACAATTTTTTAACTTCTGATTATTTTTTGTTTTCATAACCAATCTTACCTGTCTTTGACGGCAATCATCTTTTACATATAAAGCATCTCTCGGTATACGTGATGACATCGCTTGGATCAAGTTAAAAACTAGATCAATAAAATTTTGCGTCGGAGTTGAATCTTTCAATTCGTCGCAGGTTGATTGATAATGAGCCATGGCGACAGATACTTCATGACCGAATACCTATAAGTAAGCATCGAAATTAAAATATTAAAATAATAAAACTAATTAATTGTTAATTAATTAATAGATTAATTAAATAATAGATTAATTCATTAATAGATAGAAATATCAAAATATTAAACAAACTTCTGTAGCAAGAGGAACATTCATTGCTTGGAAACCCTTTGGTTTTAAATGCGCAGGTGTTAATTTGTAAGCGATTTTCAAGTTTGGCTGACGATAATTTTCTTCTTCCAACAATGCTTCCCAATGCCGTTTCTTTACTGTCCCAAAAGGAGTCTGCAAAATTTATAATCTTGATAACAAGAATAACATAGCAAAATTTCGTAATATAAGAAAATGTACTCGATTATACCTTAAACTCATGCAGCTTATCATCTAAGGTCGAGGTTCGGAAGCATTTAACTAAATGGTGGAAATCCGATATCATCCATAGTCGTCGTGAGCTGTCATATGGATGTTCACAGCTGATATTATTCTCATCTACGCCGAATATTTTCCAAACACCTCGGTTCCAAGACGCACCATCCATAACAACAGCATCAACATTGATCTCGCTATTTTCCATAAGTATAATACATTCCACGATGAGTTTATGTAATGGCTCGCTTTTGCAAGCGTTCTTTGAGAGAAAACAGCCCAATGATTGCACCCATCTACCTTTAAAAGGTACAAATTTGAATACCAAAGCATAATCTGCCGTTTTATTTTTTAAATCCTCTGGGGTGTGCTTTCCGAGGTCAACAAAACCAGAAAATTTCATTGATTGTTGATCAAAAAAAACACCTTCACTCAACTTCATCTCGTCAACCAAAATAACTCCTCGTTTTTCTCCTTTTTCCATTGTTTGACATCTTTCTTTTAAGGCAAAGAAAGTAGCAGGCTGGAAACCGTACGCAGAACAGCTAATTTTCCGAATAAATTTATTTAGTGTATTGATCGAGGGAAGAGGTAAAATATTTCTTTGACGCAGGAATTGATACGTGTTTTTGCTTTTTAAACGAATCAATATACACTCGTATATCCATTCTAAGGTAAATCGTCGACCTTTAGCGTTCTTTTTTTTAGCAGCCTCAAAGCACGAATTAACGGCATTTTGGAATTCTGTCGGCAACTTCAGGATTGCTTCTTGTACTATAGCATTTGACTTCTTAGCACACTCTGACTTTGCTATAAATATTTTTTGTTTCAGTTGAATTTTCTGTAAGTTGAAAAAGTTGAAAAATCTATATATTATTTAATTCATGGCACAATCGAGACTGTCTAATGTATTGACGTTGAAGATTATGTTTATGTACTCATCTGACGAAGTTATATTAAAATATGATTAACGTTGAAGTTCAATTCTAATTTATTTAATATAACATATACTAGGTACTTAAGTAATAATACACTGTATAAGTAATGATGTATTGCTAATTAACAGTAATTTATCAGTTACCAAATAAAAAAACAGTTAAATGGTACACACATAAATTTAGGTGACATGGTAAAATTTATGAAATAGAAAGGTTTGACACAATTACCTTATAAAAATTATTGAAGGTATATTATAATTATGTGACTTAATAATAGTGCGATACTAATATTAACTAATAATAGGTATTCTGTACTCAAAAATACATTTAAATTATAAAAGAGTTTTTTCATTATAAAAAATTGTTAGATTCAGCTATTTAATTTATGTAAGTAAAAAAAGAGAATTTTATTATCATTTTATAAATAAAAGATTAAAAAAAATTATGTAGTTCTGTATTATGTTATAATTTGAATGACAGAAGTTATTTAATTTAATATACAAATCTTATTTTTCCGAAATCAAAGAAATTATTTAATATTATGTACAAATATATGTACAAATTTATGTACAAATTTATATGTACAAACCACCCTTGATGAAACAAAAATATCGGAAGGTATATAAAATTATTTGATCTTGAGTCTTATTAAATACTGTCCAAAAATTGTTAAATCATTTCAAATTGCCATAGAAAAATATCATATTTTACGACAAACATGAGTATATTATCAATAACTACTCAATATTTTTGACTTATGTTAATATTACGAAACTTCTTGATAGATTATCAAGTAATATTATGTTTGCATCATGGTTTGCATAGTCTTGCAAATACATATATTAATATTATCCAGTAGGAAATGTTTCCTAATGATAATCAATTTGTGATGCACTGTGTAGCCATTGAAGTTGTATAAATTGGGAAGTTTGCCTGTTAAACAAATAGATAAAATAGTTTTTTAATTATTTTTTTTTGGAATTTAATAACATCCGTAGAATTGAAAGTCATATAAATTTAGTGATTTTTAGACCTATTTTATAGTCATAGAGAATTTGTAGGTTGATACTTTTGAAAATGAAAAAAAAAAACAAAATTTATTATAAAAATAATAAACATAAAATCGAAAACGAAATGAAATGCTGCTCCAAGCCACAAACAATTGTATTTTATAAAACTTACCATTTTTTTTAAACGTTTGCATTGCCTAACTATGTAGATTTGAAGCACGTCTTTTTTTAGCAATTGTTGTTTCCAAATTAATTGAAGTCGAATTTCGACTCTGCAATCGATTCCGTAATATTCGGCAAGGTTTACATCTTGGATTAGCTAGGTTCCTTTTATAACTGTCGTCACCAACAATCACATTTTTACAAAGTTTTGAATACCTGAAAATTAATGTAATTATATTAATTCAATTTGTATGAATCCTTTTCTCAGTAGCTCATACATTCACTTAAGCAGAAACAAGCAATCCTTACTTTATACTGTCAATCTGAGTACCAACACATAAAGGCCATCTTTCCACTGATTTTAAGTAGTCATAGATACAACTTAATGAATTAATTTTTTCGTTTAGAGGCAGTTCGTCATTGTTAGGAAAAAGAATCTGAAAAAAATAAATAATTAATAATTGTTAAAAAAAATAGATGTTATCTGCTCGGACATTCATTGATACATACAGTAATAGATGTATCCTTGTTTAAGCGTAACCGAATTTTGATCTGCTGAGTTGTTGGATCCATTCGCATAAATACAAATCCATTGGGCTCGGGTATATACAACCAAAACGGTGGCAATTTTGGAGCTTCGATTTCTTGTATATTCTTCGAATCCTTACAGGCGTGTTGACTGAAAGGTGGTTCTATCAAGTCTTGCTCCCTTTGAACACCATCATCTATTAGATTATTAGGAACATCATTTACTAATATTGTCTGGGGCTCGATGTTATTTTCTTGCACTAGAAATAGCTCTTCGTCTCCATAGTTATTCGAATGTAAGCTTGGTATTTTCAGTTCATCTACAGTACTTGTTAAAAACTCATGTTCAAATACCGGAATAAACTGATGCTGGATCGTTGGTAAAGCTTCTTCTTTTAGTATTTTTTTTCCTAAAGGCATAATTATGAGCTCTCCTTTTATGTACAGTTTCTCGTACATTTTTATTTGTTCCTCTTTAAAATGGAGATGACAGATGTAATCAGTAGCTTTTAATTCAATACCCAGCGAAATTTTCCAATTTTGTAATCTTGCCGGTTTCTGTGAAATTAGATAAATAAAAAATGAATATGCTTTCGTTTACCAAAAAAATTATAGAATTGAGCAAATCAAATCATAATTTATAATTTCATAATTTATAAAAAATTGATTTACATACTGTTGGTTGGAAATACGAAAGAGGCTGAGGTGAACTATTTTTTTTGTTTTGGGATTTACGTCCACTTGGACAACTTTTTACAACACAAATTTTACCCATAACTGTTCTGTTATTCACTCACTTTTTCATAAAATTAAATGTTTATATATCAATAACCGTACTATTTACTGTTCACGAAATAAAATCACTCTAAACGCACGTTTGGTTATAATAATTCTGTAAGGTTATATTTACCACAATATTTTGTACAACGTAAGTTGTTGAAATTCTCAATAATTAACTACTTTACATGGAGGATATCGATATCCTCCATGCTACTTTAGTTAGTCGATAATGACATTAATGACATTAAATTTTTTAACTCGGCATACTTCAATTCAATCAATTCATCTACGATTGCTACATTCATACCATACCCTGTGAATCCACCAGCGCCACCAGTGGAGGATTTTGGAACTGTTATTTAGCGCATACAACTGGACACTTTTTCAACTTTTCTCCCTCAGATTATAGAACCAAAAGGCAGATGTAGTCGTCATAGTATAAAGTGAAGCTACCAAAGCAAATACAAAATAAAAAGCTAATACAATCTCGTGTCAGTACTACGGAAAGCGTCAAATAGCATAAACGTCGCAAGTGTCAAATTTTTTAAAATAATTTTATCAGTTATAATGCCGTCTTGCATTATTAAATTCTCTAAAAGTTGTTCGCAAAAACAAAGAAAAGAAGACGGAATATCTTTTCACAGGTAATTGTTCATTATTTTATTATTTATTTATAATAATATTTTTTCGGTTCGCTCGGAACACAAAACCTCAACAATCGTTCATTTGTACACCAGTTTAAATGAAAATCGGTTACCCTAAATTTGGGGAAATATGCATGGACTATTTGGACATTGGTCGATTTATAAATTTATATCGAAAAAAAATATTTTGAAAGTAAATAGTTTTATTTATTTAAACCTAAAAGTCAGGCAATACAGCCAATAAAATTAGCATTCTAACTGCTGAAAATGTCACGTGTGCCAATAATATGTATGATAAATATCCTACTAATATTATAAATGCGAAAGTTTGTAAGGATGTATGTGAGTGAGTGAGTGTGTGTGTGTGTGTGTGTGTGTGTGTGTTTGTTGCTCTTTCACGCAAAAACTACTGGACGGATTTTCATGAAACTTTGCAGTAATATAGCTTAGACCTCGGAATAACATAATTTGTTAAAATTTATAGAGATTTTTGAAGGGACTGGTTTCCCGAAGCGAAGCGAGGGCGGATTTTCTAGTTATATAATATTTTAGTTTCTGCTTAGCCTACTAATAACTATAATTTTTGCAGATTTCCGACAGATGCTGTAACAAGAGAAAAATGGGTTCATATTATTCGGAAAAGCAGGCAAGATATTAATTGGCTAATTAATTTTGCGTGGTTCGCTCATTACATTTTAGTGAGGATGACGTGTACCTATCTCACTAAAAAAGGACATTGGTTGATTAAAAAATCATCAAAACCGAATTTTTGTTATAATAAATAAGTATATTGATATTTCGATGTTTTTTTTGATTAAAAATATCTACCCAAAGAGACAAAAATCCATAGGTTAATTAAAACAATTAAACATATTTAAAATATTAAATTAAATAGGTATATTAAAAGAACATTTACACATAATTATTATATAAAACTTTTTGATAACTAGTGATATGGCTACAACCTATTAATGTCCCACTACTGAGGGTCTCTCCTCATTATTAAGGAGGCCTAGAGCATACTCCACCACGCTGCTCCAGTGCGGATTGGTGCAGGGGTTAGTGGCCAACACATTGTCGAAAGTTTTCAAGCCGCCCGAAGGCCTTCGACACGGCTTAACGACTGCTATCTATCGATGTATCGATATCAACCGGGACCGACGGCTTTACGTGCCTTCCGAAGCTCGGAGGCGCTCAAGAAATTATTATCAGAAGAAATTAAAATCAATTATTATTATTACATACAATAAAACTTTAATTTTTTGTCTGTTTTTCTGTGCATTTGTTCCGCCTAATCTCAGGAACGGCTTAACAAATTTTCAGATGCAGATTTCACTGACGTATTCAAATGAGCTTGAGTTAACATTTAGTTAGAATCGGTACACAAATAAGAAATCACGTCAATTTAAAGAATACCATCCCTCATTTATCGATTATGGGCTTACCGAAGCGAAACAAGGGTGTTCACTAGTAATAAATAATTTGCCAATTTAATTGTACATAATGTTTTAAGCTGAAAATATGGCGAACAATGTTTACAAAATTGCGGGAGATTATGACTTTTCACTTGGCAACCTCACACACACAAAGAATTACGTATCCATACGGTGCAATTGCTAGTTGACATTAAGGTTGTCATGCACACATAGGGAAAAAGCGGCTTCACATTATTCGTCGCTTTTCTTTGCGAATGTTCTATCTGCCTTTTGGTTCTATAATCTGAGTTTTCTCCCATATAAGATGACTCTCCTTAGTTCTATCCTCCATGATGAAGACTAACCGCCATGCACGTTAGTTTCATACGATACAATTTTCATAGAGTCTGGCAAACGAAATTAGAACCTTTAAAAGCCCGCGAAATTTAAAAAAATTGTATATGGCAACCCAGTAAATGTAGCGTCAACTCATTTTGATACTTGAAAAAGAATAACAATTTTCACGGTCGTTTTAACAAATGATTCTTATATATAATTACTGTATTGAAAAAAATAAACAGTTTGCGTGCGAGTTTTTTTAATTTAAATTCATAATTGATAACCAATGATGCAATAAATAGGTAGATTGAGCGTCGCCCTACAATGAAGACAAAAAAAACACGGCAACAATATCAAGCATGTGTGCGTGCAGGCGATGTTTTTCACGTTCGTCTAGTGTCTATGTTGCGTGATCAATGATACCAGTTACTAAAATTTTCCCATAAATCACACATTAAACTTAATTTATGGAGTGGTTATTTTCATGAATAAATAAAAAACCCTACTTAATTTAATTACAGTTGTTTATGTTAATGTTGTAATAAACCAGCTAAGTTAATTAAATTAATATTTTTTACGCAGTTTGTAGTTGGAAAGGAGACGGTCCAAAATTGTATGGAGTCTGGGCCTGGTTTTGTACCAGTGATAAAATAAAATAAAAAAGAAAAATAAACCATTTTTAACCGACTTCAAAAAAGAAGGAGGTTCTCAATTCGACCGTATATATGCTTTTTTTTTTATGTACGTTCAGCGATTATTTCATCGTTTATGGGCCGATTTTGATAATTCTTTTTTTGTTGTAAAGTAGATATGCGCAGTGGGGTCCCCTGATAAGGAAACTAGGATCTGATGATGGCATCTCAGAGAAATCGAGGGGAACTTTCGAAAATTGTATGGACAACTAGTGTGTTTGTTCATGTTATCATAAGTACATTAAAGCGCTACCATTTCATGAAGATCTGGAGTCGATCTGATGAAGCCGAAAGACAGTCGAGGGAACTCCTCAACGATTTACTGCAGTTATCTAGTGTTTGGGCTTCATTAATTTGTTGTGACGAGAACTTTACACTTACATTTTGAATTGAGCGCCATCTGGCGAGTAGTTTTTGAGTTATCTCTACTTATCAAGATTGAAGTCGGTTATTTTTTTTTGTAAAAAGCAATTATTGACTAATCAAATCCACGAACTCATCTATATTTCAATGCAAAAATTATTTATTAACTCCACGTGACGCAATTATTCTACATAATGGCGGGCAGCAGACCAGAGGATTCATAATTTTTGACGTATGACGTTAGCTGTCAATATGCCTTCTCTATGCTTGAACAATGGCTCGAACTCAGAGTGAAGGACGCCATCTTGCAAGTGTTGCAAGTAGTACCTACCGAATAACTCGAAATTAATTTTATTTTAGCAAGTCATTTATTGCGATTTGTGAATTTATTATATTTTTAATGAACTTTCTGTATTTTTTGGTTTTTCATGGTTTAGTGTACAAGATCAGGCCCAAAATGGACCATCTCCTTTTCTAAAATTGTAAAGTTACCGTCTCAGATTAAGGTGAAAATTTGAAGGGAGGACGGGTTCTACACTCTCATTCGTCCCCCCAAACTAAATATTGCTCTCATAAAGTACTTACTTTTTTAAAATTATTTTTCTAAATCTCTAAAAATTTTAAGGTTATGTGGTCTCATTGGTTAATGTGTAAGCGCTCGAAGTCTTAAGTGTATGTATATGTGTGTGTGGACGTGTGTGTGTGTGTGTGTGTTTTAAACTACATTATAAAAAATAAATAACTTAAGTAGATCTAATTTGATTTTTGGGCCTAATTTTGAATCGTGACATCTCCGGCGCTGCGGAAGATGCAGCCAAACAGGCAAACAGGACTAACAATAGCGAAAAAGTAATTTGGGGGGAAAGTTGGGGGAGTCACCAACCTCTCCTCCAAAAAATTTCAGCTTAATTTGAGGTAGTCACTTTATAATTTTTGGAAACTTGATTTTTTTATAATAAAAAAAGTATGCATTTCCTAGATTTAAAAATGGTGGGGGGAAGATGTGAGCGTCAGCCCCCTCCCCCCCTCAAATTTTTAGCTTAATTTGAGGTGGTAACTTAATTAAAGAAGAGCCAATTATTTACGTTACCTATCTAATTTAATAAAAAAATTACTTGGAAAGTTAATTACATGCATATCATTAAAAAAAACTTCAATAAATAAAGGAGATGGTCCATTTTGGGCCTGATCTTGTACACTAAACCATGAAAAACCAAAAAATACAGAAAGTTCATAAAAATATAATAAATTCACAAATCGCAATAAATGACTTGCTAAAATAAAATTAATTTCGAGTTATTCGGTAGGTACTACTTGCAACACTTGCAAGATGGCGTCCTTCACTCTGAGTTCGAGCCATTGTTCAAGCATAGAGAAGGCATATTGACAGCTAACGTCATACGTCAAAAATTATGAATCCTCTGGTCTGCTGCCCGCCATTATGTAGAATAATTTCGTCACGTGGAGTTAATAAATATTTTTTGCAATGAAATAAAGATGAGTTCGTGGATTTGATTAGTCAAAAATGGTTTATTTTTCTTTTTTATCTTATTTTATCACTGGTACAAAACCAGGCCCAGACTACATACAATTTTGGATCGTCTCCTTTTCACATTACTCTTGTACCTTTAAAAGTGGTTTATTCGACCCAATGCAAAAATAATCATTAAAATGGGCTCATAAACATACGAATATTAATGTTATATTATTATAAATAAACACAAACGTATTGGTAAAAACCACCTTTCTTTAATCGATTTATAAAAGTACATGAACTAAATAATATACACGTAACCATAAACCAATTTATATACCCACAAAAATGATGTTAAGTCGGGAGCATAAAAATACAAACTAGCAACACTGACAAAAAAATGACGTAATTTGGTTACAATAAAAATCAAAATTGAAATTTAATTAAAAATATGTTTATTGGTTACTTGCCTATGATATGTGATGTTTTTTGAGCTTTTTACCCTTCCTTTATAATTCCGGCACAGTTTAATAGCACATTTCGTCATGTTATCCCTCTTATTTGTTTATTTAAATTGCGCGCGTAATACGTAGTGACACGAAAGCGGCGCGATCGGCACTAATTGGCGGGAAAGTACTTCTGCGCCAATAGTTGGCGCAGCTTTTTTGACAGGTCTTCGCGGATTCGATTATCTATCTAGATACTTATACATCAATGTTGATAACATACTAATTACAGTAAGCAGGGTAAATAAAATAAACAAAGTTAACAAAACACCCAATTTATTATTATGAATCCATATCTGATTCAAATATTCTATATCAAACAAAGCATCAGAATCTCTTAAATGTGAATCACAATTATTCCAGCATTAATTATTATAATATTATCTAACTCTTCGATTCTATAACTCAAACTCTGTCTGTCGCGTTCCTTCTATTTTCTAAGTTTATAATATGGTCAGTCATTTTTCAAATCCGAATCTGTAAGCTTGCTGACTTCTGTAAACAATACATAAAAAGTTAGTTGAAATCATTATGAATATTACAATTTACTTATTGAAATAATATTTCTAGCGGTTAATAGAAATAAAACTATCAAACACAACTAGTCCGACTCACCTGTAAACGTCGAGATGGCACGACATGATAAGTAAACAATCAATATTTTTCACATAAACCTCGCTATTTTGTTGTTTTTCCTTCTTCATACTCGGTTATCATGGTAAAATATAGCTTCCTTGACCCACTTTTAACGTTTTATTCCTTTTGAGTAAGTAATTTGCGGATACGACATATAATATTGACTTGGAAAGTAATCATGGCGGTCGGTCACTGACAAGTGACAGTACGTCAGAAAGTTTGACATTGTTTTGACGTAATTTTGCTGTTGCCATCTAAAATTTCTTTAAAAATACGAGGTTCTACTTTCATTTGCCAGACTCTAGTAGGAAATGTTCCGAAATGACTGACGTGTGACGTTTCGAAATCGAACTTCGTACGTTGTTCGTAGTTCGGATTTCGTTAGCCTCCTGATTTAGATGACTAAATTGTGTGCGTGTGGATTGAGTGAGCACCCTAAATAAAATTAATAATATTATGCTAGTTATTTAGTAAAAGTATAGAAACAATTGTAAAAGCAATCTCACAATTTGTAAAAAGATAAAACGCGAGATATATCAGTTAATGTATGCTCACTCAGTTCTCACCTAAGACTACTCTGATCTATGAATCCGTGAAGGATACATTTAAAATTTGTGTACTAGCTTTTTGTAAAACCTTTGTAAAGTTGTCGTTTTTAGATACCAACCGCCTACTGCCGTATAAAAAAAGTTACAAATGCTTTCTTATGCTCACTCAATCCACACACTTTGAAAAGACCCGATTTCCTATAAACCAACTTGAATTAAATTTTGTCATATATGTCGATTTATTTAAAGGTATTTATATGAATTTGTAAAACACAAAACGAACCATAAAGCTTGCACGTTTTTAAATAATTTATTATTTTAAGTGCTCACTCAATCCACACAATTCTGAAAAGTAATAAGCACTTATATCTTTGAATTGATAGGTAGTTATAAAGATATAAATTGTTCAAGTTTTAGTAAAAATTATTACAAAAAGTGTGCCATTTCGAATTCTTGTTTTTTAGTTTAGTTTAAAAGATATTAATTTGTTAATGTTTCAATGAGAATCTACCATACTGTAGGGTTGTCACGAAGAACTTTTTTCACCACGTTTAATCCTTACTACAACGACCGCCCCCTGACCCCAGTCTACGAGAAGTTTTGTTTTGAAAAGGTCTTTTAACGATTATTCGATTCACACGATTCATTTGATACCCATATTGCCAAGATAAGAAAAGATCCAATCCAATTAACTATACTATTCACCTCGTATAGATATTTATGAAAATGAAAACTTAATTTGAAAAAAATTTCTTCGTGACAACCCTACAGTGTGGTAGATTTTCATTGATACATTAACAAATTAATATCTTTTAAACTAAACTAAAAAACAAGAATTCGAAATGGCACACTTTTTGTAATAATTTTTACTAAAACTTGATCAATTTATATCTTTATAACTACCTATAAATTCAAAGATATAAGTGCTTATTACTTTTCAGAATTGTGTGGATTGAGTGAGCACTTAAAATAATAAATTATATAAAAACGTGCTACCTTTATGGTTCGTTTTGTGTTTTACAAATTCATATAAATACCTTTATATAAATCGAGACATATGACAAAATTTAATTCAAGTTGTTTTATAGGAAATCGGGTATTTTCAAAGTGTGTGGATTGAGTGAGCATAAGAAAGCATTTGTAACTTTTTTTTATACGGCAGTAGGCGATTGGTGTCTAAATACGACAACTTAACAAAGGTTTTACAAAAAGCTAGTACACAAATCTTAAATGTATCCTTCACGGATTCATAGATCAGGGTGGTCTTAGGTGAGAACTGAGTGAGCATACATTAACTGATATATCTCGCGTTTTATCTTTTTACAAATTGTGAGATTGCTTTTACAATTGTTTCTATACTTTTACTAAATAACTAGCATAATGTTATTAATTTTATTTAGGGTGCTCACTCAATCCACACGCACACGACTAAATTTAGGAAGGTGTAATATAAAAATTTTACCTTCCAATAAAATTTGTATTATGCTTCCAATGACGTCCGAAGTCCCTTATGAGAGAGTACATCGATTCCTTCACCTCGCCTGGTCGATAGATGTCGCTACTTCCGCTACCTAGATGCACCTGCAACGCCACCTACCGCTTCCGGCCTGCACCTTACCCACCTTCCAACTACAAGCCGCCATCTTCGTCATTGTACGGCTCATAATGGTATATATATAACCAGGAAGACCTTACTGGGACTTCGGACGTCATTGGAAGCATAATACAAATTTTATTGGAAGGTAAAATTTTTATATTATGCGTTCCGTTTGACGTCCGAAGTCCCTTATGAGAGAGTGTTTGTTATCTCCTGGTGGCTTGTATCTTTTGGAAACAATATTAAATTAAAACGCAACAATGTGATTGAACGTATAATGAAAATTTAAATGTACATTAACTAAGATGTTAGGTATAAATCAAAATATTTTCCTATATGTATTATGAATCAGGTTGAAAATATTGCGATAGCGATTTTTCTGACCTAATTTCTTTATTAGAACTATTGATCTGTCTCAGATAAAACTTTTTAAAAGTACTTTCATGCTGCCAATTTGCCTTAGCTAAGAGATCATTAATATGGTAATTTTCTACCCAATTTAACGATGAGACTGCTGATCTACAGCTTCCAGCTGACGCCTGAATACCAGCATCAGCTAGAAGCCTCTTTATCCAACCACCAATCATAGCTGCAGTAGCTGGCCTTGTAGGACTTCTAGTGGCTAAGAATAGATTAGTTATATTTCCCCGGGTCCCTTGCGTCAAATTTACAAGGGTACGTAACCAATATACTGCATCGATGCTTTTATCCGGTGCGGCCAAAAATGTCCAGCTAGATTGTTGATATGAGGATGAGTCAGTTTTCGACCCGAAAGCAGGGTGCAAGGTAATAGAATCAGTGTTATCTACAAAATGTTGACTATCAGTATGTAAAAGCGTAAGATCGTGTACTCTACGGCCAGAAGACAATAGTAAAATGGCAGCTGTATGTCTAGATACTTGATATACACTATTTAAATTTATATTGTAACTCTTTAAGAATCTAATCAAAATTCTTGCATCCCAAATCGGTAATTGAGGAGGCGGCGGTCTTGCCACGGAAATAGCTTTCAGTATGTGTTTTACTATCGGGTTTTCAGTTATTCTGACATCAGATATTGTTTCGCAAACGGATGCAATAACCGATTTATGAACAAGAATCGTTCTGTAAGAGAGACCATGGGTCAAAAACAGATAACCGAGATACCTAGCTACGTTTACTGGTTCCGGTAAACGAAAACTAATGCTATTTTCTTGACAAAACCTCACCCATCTACTCCAAATAGGGGCGTAAGTCTTTATTGTAGACTGCCTCCAACATGATGACAATAACTGTTTTTCTTGCGGCGTCCATGTATCTGTCAGGGCATCCCACCCGAAATGAGCCAGGCTTCCAGGTGTAACTTGCTGACTTGTGCCGGCGGTAGCATTGTCGCTGTGTCCACCAGCGTCTTCTCTAGATTTCTGAGTTTCACGGGACGTTTTAGAGCACGATTCTTCAGGTCTGGCCTCCAAAAGGGCTTCGTCCACTTGGGTGCTACTAGAATGTACTGACCTGACGCTGAATTTAGGTGATCCAGTACCCTGGGTATTAGGCTGGGCGGCGGGAACAGCCATGCAAGTCGGTAATGCCAGGATCTGCTGAACGCGTCGTGATAGTAAGCGTTCGAGTCTGATAAGTCTAACGAGACATAGTTTGGTACAACATGTGCTGTCTGTGACGCAAAGAGGTCTAGATCTGGCGTGCCCCACATGCCGAACAGTCTTGATGTTTCCTCGCCTGTGAGGTGCCACTCGGCGGCGGCGCGATTTCGTGACAGGTGATCTGCTTCGGTGTTGCACAGGCCTGGTAGGTGATGAGGCCGAAGCACAATATTGAGGTGATCCACCAGTTCCAACAGCTGTTGGGTCAGATCTAGCAATTGACGTGATCGTGTTCCTCCTTCGTTTTTTATATAGGACACAACTGTTTTGTTGTCGCTTTGAAGAATCACTGTAGAATTTTGGAGCTCCATTGCTTTGGCTGATATAGCGGCTATCACAGCATACATTTCCTTCAGATTGCAATGCCATTTTTTCTGGTGTTGCTCCCATAGGCCTTTTATCATATCGTTGTTCACCTGGGCTCCCCATTGAATGTCCGACGCGTCGGTGATGACGTGGTTCGTCGGCATTCTTTGGGGATGAATCGCTGACTTCTGACTGATATTCTCCATCCACCATTTTAGTTCTGTATGTACCTCTTCTGGATACTGAATCTGCAATCGCGGACACTTCCTGAGTTTGTTGCTGTGTCGCTGCAGTAAGCGGCAATGCAACCTTCCCCGGTGGGTGACGAAGGTTGCAAAGTTGAGATGACCTAATAGACGTTGCGCCTGTTTTAGGTTCCAACTGCCGGCTTCGAGTCGTACTTGCAACATCTGACGAACTCGTTGTATTTTCTCTGAGGGTAGGAACTTCGTGTTGAGTTTGGTGTCCCATGTGACTCCCAGAAAATCGATTAACCTTGTTGGTGTTGTTACCGATTTCTCCATATTTATCCACCAACCCAGACTGGTCAAAAACTGTATTGCGGTTTGTACTTGTGCTGTAAGCGTATTTCTGTCCTGATGTATTATCAAATAATCGTCTAAATAGACCACTAACCTCAGTCCTTTTTTGCGAAGTATTTCTGCGGTCCAGTTCGTTACCGAGGCGAAAATCCGTGGCGCTGCTGCCAGGCCGAACGGCAGACACGTCATCTGTAGCAGTTGACCTTGATAGCTGATCCGGAGAAACCTTCTGTGTCGATCCTTTACAGGCAGGTGGTAATAAGCTTGACTTAAGTCCAGTTTTACCATCCAATCTCCGTGTTGTAGAAAATTTGGCATTTGGTGATGGTGGAACAGATGAAAATGTCTTGGTTTCATATACTGATTTAATGCCTTGAGATTGAAAATTGTGCGACTTTTTCCGTTGGATTTCGGAATTATGAATAGAGGTGAGATAAAAGACGGTGTCAGCGGGGCCGGCTCTAAGACTTTTAACTGAATTAAATTTTGAATTTCGTTTGACATTAACTGAGATATTGGAGTTTGATACTTTGTTAAAACATCTAAAGTTGGGAAAACTAATGGCGGTGTCCTGTTGAATGGTATTCTGAGACCTGTTATCAATTTCCATATTGATTTTGGTGGATTGAAAAGAGCCCAAGTGTTTTGAAAGCGTCTCAGACAGCCGCCCGAAAACCCTGTCGAGTCATTTATTTTTATATCCCGATCTTCTACCCTCTCCCTTATATTTTCTCCCTCCCCCCCTTCTCTTGGCTGACGAGTTATTGTGAATGAATCGATCGGAATCTTTGTTTTCGGCCCGTTTGGGTTTAGAATTGTTATTGGACTGACCCCGAAACGACTTTGCATCCGCAGAGGAAGTAGAGGGCTGTGGAGATTTTGCCCGGGTGCGGGTAGAAGATGAGGTCTGTTTTTGTAATTTATCTACTCCACCAATTTTCTGTAAATATGTTGACAACTGATTGGGTTCAAACATGTACTCGCAAGACGGCGGAATTTTACTCAAATCTTCTCTCATATATTTATCTTTTAATTTTTTAACGATATCCCTACGGCGCAATTCTAACACTTCGGCTCGTTTCCCGCAAATCACCTGTAGTATATCGTGAGATACTGTTTTATATTCGGAATCATTACCAAATAACTGATTTAACTTTTCATAAATAGAGGAAGCGTTAAGCTGAATATCCTTAGAGGCAGACCAATCCACTAGATTCTGCAAAGCCGAGTTTACGGCTTCATTTTGGGCCAAAAATGCATTGGATAACGCTGCAAAACTACGTTCCATTTGGAACCAGCGTAAGGGGGCAAAAGGATCCTCCAGACGTCGCAGTTCCTCATTCACTCTTAATTCGGTAAAAGCCGGAAAGGCCGCGTACTTTTTCTGCACGTCTGTATACCGAACCGCGTTCCAATCCGGTGAGTCAAATCTTTGCATAACCTTAATTTTTTCGACACGTGTCCCATTTGCTTTTGGTACGGTAGGTTCTTTGACAGAAACGTCCAAGTTGACAATACTACCCGCATCTAATTTCGGTGGATTTAAAAACTGTTCATCGGATATCGGATCCATCAAAACCGAAGTATGTGGCATGCTGGCGCTATTAGATAATGGCATTTGCACGTTTAACGAAGGGGCCTCCGTAGTTGTAGCGAATTTGGCCGTTAATATATTATTCAAATGACTCACCAATTGTTGTGACAATATGTCAAACCTTTCCTCTAGATCCCGTGAACTGGCGCGCCTTTGGCGTTTCCTTGGTGGTCCTTCTTGATCCGACGAACAATCCGAGGAACTATCACTATCACTTGAATTAGGTGCGATAACCTCTTTATCACTCATTTTTAACACCAAAGAGGTTAACGGTAACGGAAGACAAACTAATTACGTTTGAAATTAACTTTCTACTTTTAATCTCGAAAGCTAATTAAAATAATATAAAATTTTGCGACAAAATTAATCTTAATAAATATTAAGTAGATTTTTCGTAACGACCATGTGCTCGGTTCGAAAAACGACGCAACAATGACGAAGATGGCGGCTTGTAGTTGGAAGGTGGGTAAGGTGCAGGCCGGAAGCGGTAGGTGGCGTTGCAGGTGCATCTAGGTAGCGGAAGTAGCGACATCTATCGACCAGGCGAGGTGAAGGAATCGATGTACTCTCTCATAAGGGACTTCGGACGTCAAACGGAACGCATAATAAGCCTATTACTCTGCATTAGATGCTACGGCTACATCTGCATCTTATGTTACGGTTACGCGATAATTAACGCGCTAATGTAGTGAGTTAAGGAGGTATTAGACTTGTAAAAATTATCAGTTATCTCTTCGTATTCTCATGTATTAAGAATTTATGTTGAATAAAGCCTTAATAACATATTTCTACAATAATAATTTAAATTTTAGAAATGTCTATTTAGAAAGTAAAGAAATTCAAGTTGTAGAGCGTCGTTTCTTAACCTCGGGTCGCGACCCAAATCTGGGTCGCGGGCGGTATTGGGATGGGTCGCGGGAATTTTGAAAAGACATTAGCGGCCTTTTTTTACAGCCTGAAGGGCTGACGTAAAAGCAGACGAGTCACCTAATGGTAAGTAGTCATCGTCGCCTATGGACTCGAGCAACACCAGGGGAGTCAATAGTGCAACGCCGGCCCTTAAAGAGATCTATTTATACACCTATTTTGAAGAACCCCATGTCATAGCGCTCCGGAAATATCTCAGAAGGAAGCTCATTCCACATCTTGCACGTCGTTCGCCACGAGTCCAAGCGATGTGGATGAAACTTCAATCTTCGGCGAGTGGTGTGATGATGGAAGGGCGAAGTTGGCACCAAATCGAACAGTTCCTCGGAGCACTCACCGTTGCAAAGCCGGTAGAACACGCAGAGGCATCCCATGTCTGCTAGTGACTCGTGGGTCGTTGACAATTCGAACCACGCGCTTTTGTACGGCGTCAAATGGACTGGAATGGAAATGCTGGTAGGTATTGCTGGTATTGTGGCGCCCCTGCCCAGAGATGTGAGTAGTACTCCATGTGAGGCCTAACCTGTGCTTTATAAAGCATCAGTAAGTCCCTCGCAGTGAAGTACTGCTTCGCCCGGTTTAGAACATCAAGCTTTTTGGAGGCCAATTTGGCCTTAGCTTCCAGATGACTACGATAATGCACGTCGCTCGAAATGACAACGCCCAGAATCTCAACACTTTTACCAACGGTGAGCGCGGTACCCTGGAATTGAGGCGCCATCGCCATGACAAATGGGACTTTCATAGCGGAAAACGCGCAAACTTGTGTCTTCGTGGGGTTGAACTCAACTAAATTGAGTCGAGCCCATTCCGAGACTTGCTCCAGAGAGTTCTCTACTTTAGACACAACTTTTATTCTGCTTTCCTCCACTTGTGACCGAGAGGCATTTGTAGAGCCTGTATAAATAGGCATCTCCCGTGCTATCATCTCCATAGCAATGAATGCCGTTTGCACGCTCCAGCATGTCAATGATATGCAGAATGAACAGGGTAGGAGACAGCACAGATCCTTGGGGAACACCAGCGTTTATGGGTTTCAAATCTATGCAACAACCGTCGACTACGACCTTTATATGTCGCTCAGACAGAAAGCTGGCTACCCAACTGCATAAATTCTCAGGGAGATCGTAATGACATCATCATCATCACCAGCCTTCTAATGTCCCCACTGCTGGGACACAAGCCTTCCTTGCTGATAGAAACACACAAGGAGAATGAGCTATAACCCACTAAGCGAGCCCAGTGCGGATTGGTGGGTGTTAACGACTGCAAATGCCACCGGGACCAACAGCTTAACGTACCTAACGGGATAAATATTAAGGATTTCGGTCACCCATCCAGCGACCAGCCTCTGCGAAAGTTGCTTAGCAAACAAACTACGGACTTTTTAACCGACTTCAAAAAAGAAGGAGGTTCTCAATTCGACCGTATAATTATATGCTTTTTTATGTTTGTTCAGCAATTTTTTCGTCGTTTACGGTCCGATTTGGATAATTCTTTTTTTGTTGTAAAGTAGATATTCCGCAGCATTTCGCGGCAGCTACAAATACAGCGCCACCAAATGCTGGAACAATATCCCGCCCCCTATCCGTAGCCTTAAAAGTATAAAAAGTTTTAAAGCCGCATACAAGTCTTACTTGTTAAAGTTACAAAAGGCATCCTAGACAAATACACACGCAAACACACACGCACACACAAACTCACTCACACACACACACACACGCGCATACGCACACACACACACACACACACACACACACACACACACACACACACACACACACACACACACACACACACACACAAACACACACACACACAAGCATATAGGTACAAAATCTCGCACAGGCACCTAGACGTTTTAAACACATATGTACATAGCCAGCTAAATATGTTTCACTTCACTATATAGCTCCCTCTAAATGTATACTATAGTTATAAACATAGTTATTAAGTAACCTTAATCTATTAGTTAAGTAGTATGCCAGACACCACAAGTTCGAACTATTCGAAATTAAGGGTCGCCCTGAAAACCAGCGGTCGTGGTTTTTCTTCATTTCCACGACCTCATGCTGAGTGCGATCCTTTTTCGTCTGCGAAATGACTGTGGCATCCAGTTTTTGGATTCTTTATTTTATTATTGTTTTTTTTTTTTTCATTTTTCATTTTGTATAATTTTT
Source organism: Hesperia comma (assembly GCA_905404135.1). Taxonomy (NCBI): domain Eukaryota; kingdom Metazoa; phylum Arthropoda; class Insecta; order Lepidoptera; family Hesperiidae; genus Hesperia; species Hesperia comma. The sequence continues at coordinate 10,972,339 of FR990037.1, read as the reverse complement.
TTTTTCTCTTGTAATAATTTTATTTTTCTTGTATTTTGTATTGTCACGGTGTTTTTAAGACGAAATAAATGATTTCTATTCTATTCTATTCTATTCTATATGCGCAGTGGGGTCCTTTTAAAAGGATCACCAAGATTTGATGATGGAATCTCGGAGAAATCGAGGGCAACTTTCGAAAATTGTAGGGACGACTAGTGTGTTTGTTAATATTTTCATAAGTACATAAAAGCGCTACAGTTACATGAAGGTCTGGAGTCGATCTGATGAAGCCGAAAGACAGTCAAGGGAACTCCTCAACGATTTGCTGTAGTAATCTAGTGTTTGGGCTTGATTAATTTGTAGTGACGAGAACTTTACACCCACATGTTGAATTAAGCGCCATCTGGCGATTAGTTTTTGAGTTATCTCAGCTTATCGAGGTTGAAGTCGGTTATTTTTTTGTAAAAAGCAATAATACTCCTATTATATTGGAAAATCAATAAAATGTCAGGGTCGCGGGCTTCAAATACCTATTTTTACATTTTGGGTCGCCAGCCAAAAAGGTTAAGAACCGCTGTTGTAGAGAACAAAATGTACCTAATCTAGTATCGTTTGTGTATAGGGATAGGGAATGACTGTCTCTTTGGATCTGTTTTGATGTGCGTAATGTATTGTTCCAGGCACTGTTGACTGGGGAAGGAGAGGTACAAATGAGACACAGACTGTCGGACGAAAACGACGACAAGAGCTCTATAGATCTGTTCAAGAAATATGTAGCGTTGTTATAATTTATAATACGTTCTAATTTGTCCGAAACTTTTCGAGATTAAACTATCAATCAGCCTTGTATTTTTATCTACGCCCACCACCGAATTAGTATTCCTATACTCTTACATGATCTTAATATGAAATATCCATTTTTTCTAAATAATATTATGCCTACTCTGCTTATTTATTAAGCTCTGTGTGGTGAAATTCAATTTAAATACGACAGCAATACATATTCATAAGAAAAGCTTTTTTATCATAGAGTAGCAAAAGATCTGAAACCAGACTGGCTGATAAGAAATTCTTGTTAAAATCAAGAAGAAAAATGTAATGTCATTTAGAACTACAGAGTAGCAGTCAGATGTTCAAATTGCTTTCAAAAGATGTTATTTTAAAATTTTATAGTTTACAAAATTAATTAAATTTATAGTTTAACAATTAACAGTATGTACGAATACTCAGAATAAATTGTGATTAGGGTTTCCGGCGACGCCGTCGTGAGTACCTATTTATTACATTGCTTCTAACTTACTAGGCTTGTTCCGAAAAATTGCTGCTCAATAATTCAATTGTTAAGTATTTTAATATTCACCTACTTTTTTCACTACGTTAGTGTTTAATAGTGGCACCTGAAAGTTTGTTGCGTATTACAGACAGACCATCCAATAGAGTTTTTTTATAAGTACAGACCAAAAAGTAAAGATAGCTCATATTTATTCCAAGGTACCGCAAGTACTAAGGTACTTAATTAAAAAATTATGTGATCTTCGCAGCATCGTAGACGTACATTGTTATTTGTGTAATGTGTGGTATGTGATGGTAGAAGATGGTGGCGGAGCCCTCCGGCGCGCCGGAGCCGGACGCGGAGCGCCCGAGCAAGCTGGAGGAGCACGTGACGCTGCCGAAGCGCCGCCGCAGCGATCCCGAAGCGGCGCCCTACGCCCGCGTGCGGAACTACGCCCGCCTGCACGAGAAGTGAGACCCAACACGTATTTGACTTGAGAATATTTGTCTTGGTATCTGCATCCGATACCATTGCAGATTGCTACATTACGATTATTTCACCCAATTTTATAATATTATTTTATTCTTTACATATATTCGTTTATTACTCTTATAACATTATTAGATCATTATTTAAATATGATTTACTTAGCATATAAAATCTGCTAACCTACTTTTTTCATAAATTATCTGTTTTATGAGCACATTTTTTCTATCGATTGCATTACGAATTTAAAACATTTTCTTTTTATTAAAAATACTTGGACAAGGGAGTTTTGCACATCGCAACAGTGATCCTTGCACCGTAGGTACTGACTGTCCAAACATCGCGCATCGGTACACGTTTCCGATGTCTGAAGTGTGCGCACTCGGCCCGTCGCTAACGCCGCGCGTCGTGTTTCAGATTCAGACGGCGGAGTGTCACCAGGGGGGGACAGTCACATAGTTAATGACGTTTAAAGATTTGAAGAGTCGCCATCTGTTTTACGTCTCCGAACTACAGGTACTTAATCGCGACGTTAGGGGCCGTCCATTTAATCACGTGATGTTTTTTTTGGCATTTTTTAACCCCCCTCCCCCTTGGTGATACATGGTGAGATTTAAGGATACCCCCCCTCCCCCCGCCCTTATCACGTGTATTTTTTCGTACCTCAAAAGAATCATTTTTTTAATATAATTATATAAAACTAGCTTTTGCCCGCGGCTTCGCCCGCGTGGAATTCGTTTATATCGCGAACCGGGGGAATGGGGTACGTCATCAACTATCTTCCTGGGAAAATTCATCGAAATAATTCATGCGGTGTAGATTTTTCATACAAACTTTCATCCCTTATTTCAACCCTTTAGGGTTTGATTTTTGAAAAAAAAGTAGCCTATGTGTGACGGTGTGACGCTTTCATTCCGAACTTCATCCAAATCGGACCAGTGGTTTAGCCGTGAAAACGTCACAGACAGATAGACGGACAGATTTTCGCATTTAAAATATTGGTATGGATACTGGTATAAGTATTAAGTATCATCAAATTGTATTATAGAAAATTAATATTCCAGTATATGAATTTTCTACAGGGTGGCCAAAAAGTCATGGATCAAACGCAACGACCGGTTAGCTGGGGCCATTCGCTGCAAAAAACTGTTCTACAGGTGGTCTCTATCGTCAACCCTTGAAAAGTTATAACTGATTTTGTATTTTTTAAGGAAATGAACTTTTTCAAAAATGCCTTGGCGTAGCTCCTTTAAATGTGAGCCTAGCGGTAAGTGCTTGGTGAAAAAAATTAAACCAAAACTAGTACTTATTATCTACCTACCTACTGCCTACTGATCACGGTCAAGCTGTGTGTCAAGTTTCATCTAAATCCGTTTAGCCGTAGTTTGTCATATTACTAAATCTATAGTTCAGTCTCTAACCCATGATTGTGTAACAAACAGCCAAACATCCACAAAGGTGATGTTTCAAAATGTCCATACATTTGAGATGGTGTACAAATACCTGGCTAAGATTGAAACATCTCCTTTCACTTTTATGATATTATACACCCCTATAGATAGCATTAATCAAGAATTGAAATAACTCATTTTAGATGTCATATATAATGGTATAACTGTTCATTTTCAGGTGTGACCATGCATGGTTTCCCAAATCCAAAAAAGTTTCCAGAATCGCTTCAAAACTTGGGTAACTTTAGTTGGTGGCAAACTAGAGACAAAAGCTGACTTCGAGCATTATAGAAAGAAAAAAGTATGTGACATTCATTTCACATCCAGGGACCGAAACCGCTATAACAGGTTGAATGCATTAGCAGTTCCTTCTCTTCATCTGACTGGTGAGTTGATAATTTTGATATCCATATTATTTTTATTTAACAGTTAGTTGTTACAGAATAAGTGTTTTTGATTGGTGTATTATGATTGGCTTTTTTAATGGATGAAGATAACAAACGAGCATGCTGCAATCCTAAGTAGTCACTGCCATCCCAAGGGATATTTATATAGTGGCAGTTAGTTCCTACATATCAATGAGAATACAAATTATGTTACTGTTGTTAGTAATTGTTAAACGACTTCAAAAAAGGAGGAGGTTCTGAATTCATCACAATTTTTTTTAATGTCTGCTCCTCGTTTACTCGAAGACGGCTGGACCGATTTGGAAAATTCTTTTTTGTGTGAAATGGTATACTTCATAGTTGGTCCCACAGTCATCACGTCAGGATCTGATGATGGGATCCTGGAGAAATCGAGGGAACTTTTCAAATTTTATAAGGACACTTATAGCGATTTGGGTATTTTTCAAAAGAATATACTTTCAAAGTCGTCCTTTGGTCATCAGGTCAGGATCTGATGATGAGATCTTGCAGAAATCGAGGGAACTCTTCAGATGTTATAAGCACACTTCAAGCAATTTGGGTGTTTTTTACAGTGACTTATAAGTACTACTTGTCAAATTATTTGTAATAGTCACCAAATGAATAGTAACAGCCATCAGCATTGCACTTGTCAGTATTTAAAGCTCTTTACAAGTAGCAAGCAAGCAGTATTTGAAAATCATTGTGATATTTTGTGGCAGATATGAATGAATGCGTTTAGTATAAGTACCATTCCAAGGAAACTATTTTTTACCTCCTGTGATGGACCACTAAAACTGTATTTCACACAATAAAAGTGTTAATTAATATTCCAGGTGGAAATAGCAGACAAGTCACTTTACCAGGTCCAAGCTATATGGCAACTGATAATGTTGATATGAACATTTGTCAATCCACAGACACAGGTATTCATATTAAATATAATATATTCAGTTCTTCTTTTATATTCTCCATCACATCTATTCTACGGGTCACTATCTGAAAGACCTTTTCGCTGATAGACAATTCTGCTGTATGACATAAAAGCAGATTACCCCGTTAGCAGAGAGTCAACTCAGCTGGACGACATAAAAGCCGAATGAACTTGTAGCAAAATGTCTGAAATTGTGAATAGTCGGTATGATTAGAATGCCTTATTAGCCAGAAGTCAAGATAGTTGGATGACAAAAACTCAGAAGGAGCTAGTAGAGGAAACGTCTGGAAAAGAATAGTCTAAATCGTTTGTCCACTCTCCCAAAAATATATTTAAAAAAAATAAAAAAAGACGCAAATTCGCGCGTTTGCTGATTTTTCATCTCAAAGGAAACGTGCGTTCGTACGGCCACCCCTACAATGCAAACTGGCAAATTAATATTCCTCCGTTATCAGAAATAAGTGTGACGTATTCACTATTAATATCTGACACGCTCGAGTAGGTATATCTTTTATTCTTTATTTTTAAAAACCTATATATAGTAAACCCAACGCAGAGAGGCGCTATCGGACGCATTGGACCAATCATTGCCCGCAATTCGACAGGTAGTAACTGACATATGAATGACCACAACGTACTTATGAATGACTTTTTACCATGGCGGCATTAGTTCCAATTTTTGCCATTTCAGAGATAAGTTGGGCGCACTGTACGCTCTCCCCACCAGTGAAGGGGCATACATCTTAATATAAACTTTTTTTTATTTTTAGCATCTAAACTTCACAATCCAACAACAGGTCCTGACCAATGGTCCAGACGACGTGTGAGTGTCACAATGGCGGGTGTATACCTCACGGATTTAAATATCTCTTTTGATTACAAACGTCTGTGTACCTCCCTGTGTGTAATAGGTACACCCGCAGTCCTGACACTCACGACGACGTGACGCTTTAGTAAATCCCCATTTAGCCTCTTGGACTCCTATACCATAATTATCAGAGTTAAATGAAAGTGTAATATTTATTTTTCCGTAAAACGTTTTATTTTTTTAAACTATATACTAATAAAAACAACTCGTTATATTGGAATAAAATAAAAACTTATTCTGACACCATTGACAAAATAATATTTTTAATTCTTAAGCTTAAACAACTTGGGGCAAGCCGCTCTTACGTTGGATCCTTAAAAATTGGACTGGACTATAATATACCTACCAATAGTTTGGCGTCTAGCATTCACGTCTATTAGTAACTATGGCATTTAAATTATCAAGACCATTTGCTACAAAGTCATTAAACGCTCATGTCAATTTAATAACTATTACTATGACATTTTAAGGTCTAGACGTTATGCTACAAGGGCATTTAGTGTTCATGACTATTTAGTAACTATGGCATTTTAATTTCAATACGTTTTGGTTATTTCGTCATTATGCTACGTGGGCATTCTGATAGTCACCCTATTCTACGCTACGCAATTCAACAATCCCAATATTTATTTTTCTGAGACAGGTTAAGTATTAGCTATTAGCTATCTCATGATCATCATCTCAACTCAACCCGTTGTGATCCACTATTGGGCACGGGTTAAGGTGATAGGCTACTATGCTGGCCAAGTATAGATTGACAGATTGCACACACCTTTGTGGAGAACTCTTTGGCATGCAGGTTTCCTTGCAATGTTTTTCCCTTCACTGTTGCAGCGAGGAAAATTTAAATGCTTAATAAAATGCACTAAACTCTGGAAAGTCACAAGTATGTGCCCTGGGATTTTGACCTATTATTGGTATTAAATAGGATAAAACGGTTTATAATACAAAGAGAAGTGGTAGTATTCATTATACTATATCTATCGCCTGCTAAAAGTTATTATTAATATTCCAGGTGAAGGTAGCAGACAAGACAGTTTTCCGGGTCCAAGCTACATGACAACTGCTAATGTTGATATGGACATTTGCCAATCCACAGACACAGGTAATTTATGATTTACATATTTCAATGTTCAGGAAGCAATGATAGCCTCGTGGTTTCATACTTAGATATCTATTATAATTTCTAAGCTTACAGTGTGTTCTTATGTTGGTTAGTATTCAGTATTTTTATAATAGGTATTTATTAATAAATGTTTTACTTTCCAGGAACCCTACAGGATGCTTTACATCAATCACACATAGCTAAGAGGCATTCCATAAGAATGGAGCACAGTTACAGCGTGATTAGTAGACAAGATAGAATTCCCATAGGTAAATATTTGGTTTTATCAGAATTCAGAATTAAAAAAATTCCCTACACCCATTCCACTAGTTCCATAGCGCCATACAAAATATGATACGTCTCGGCTCAGTGGTCATCACTGAAGCTGAGCGGAGATAGAACCGACCAACCGATAGAATAACGAAATTCTATTGGTTGTTTAAAGCATAGTTCTGCTCCGCTCGTCTCGTCTCCGCTTTGGTGGAGGCTTAGCCTTAGTCCTCTTAGAGTTAATTAGTATTAGTATTTAAGTAGTTAGTATTGTTAGTATAAGCCATATTCTAAGTTGGTCACAGAAGCCTTACTTCCCCTTTAGGTCTGATCTTCACCTCTTGTATAAGTGAGACTGGCAATTCCGGTGCCGGCGCCCGACCGTGTCGACGCCCGCGCCCGTGCCGGCGCCCGGCCCCGCCCCCCGCCCGCCACCCGGCCCCCCGCCCAATAATAATGTTATGATGAGTACCAAGATAATGAGTTATGGTGAGTACCAAGTATTCCTGTATTAAATTTATGAATTAAACAATGAATTACTGTGCTAATGGAGATTACTAAATTTAGCTTGTGACACAGCTGTATTTAACGCTATGATACCTCATAGGCTAAATAATGCAAAAGTTTTGTTTAATGAATACGACCGTCATTTTTTCACCGATGCTGACAGCGGTATTCGAGAAGCGTACTTGGCAAGTGAACTACAAAATAATGTACATACTCCTCGTCGACGGCGGCGGCGTGTCGCGCGATCTGCGGGCGGGGCGAGGCGACGGTCAGCAGCCCCTGCCACAGCGCCAGCTCTGCCGCCTTGCTCAACACCATCTGCACAACACACACACGTATTATGTCACTGGGGATGGGGAGCATGGTCCACGCTGATGTTATGAGAGATCTCGCGCCAGGCGATGTCACTGCCCCGCGGTCCGAATGGTAACTTCGGTTTTTTCATGTATAGCAGAAACTTAGATGTTACTAGAGAACCGCCCGCGCTTCACCTGTAGGTAACAGCCGCGTAGGTCCCGCTCCCGTAGGATTCTCGAGATAAAAAGTAGCCTATATGTTGTACAGGAACATAAGTTATAACATTTACCTATGACTTAAGAAAATTAACGATACATGTAGTATTTGATAGCATGATTCAAAACTTGCAAATGAATTTTACTAACGCCACCTATTAACAGCATCCGGAACTAAATATCTAGTAACAGTAGCAACGAACAAAACATCGATCTTCCCATGGAATGAGATGTTTTTCCGCGGTAAAAAGAAGCCTACGTCACTCTCCACCCTCCCAACTATCTCTACACACATAAATTATATCATATTATAATAGCCATGTTGCGACGTGAAAGAGTCACAAACAAACAAACAAACACACTTTCACATTTATAATATTAGTATGGAAGTATGGATTGACCACTTGAATTTCACTCCAGTGTTAGAATTAGAAACGACTTTTTCATTTCCATAAGTCGCTGGTTCATATCCGGCGCGAAGGACCAATGAAAAAGTCCTTATTTCGTGTGTTAAATTAAAAAAACGCTTGCCGTCGGATCGGAGATTTTATTGCAACAGCATAGACAATAAATGCATAGACATTGAAGTAGTACACAGATAATAGAAGACAAGTTATTTAACAGATCAACAGATAATAAATTATAGCAATTTAATGTTTCTAACCAGGGATGTTATGGATATCCGTAACCAAAACCGAAACTATCGTGTGTATCAGAATGGCGGGTGTACCTCACGGATTTCAATATTTCTTTCGGAATATAAACGTACCTGATGTGTACCTCAGTGTACCTGTCCTAAAAATCTGTGTACCTCCTTCTATGCAAAGATTTTTAATAAAATAGGTACACCCGCCATCCTGACGTCAGGACCGCGGGTGTACTTCTAATCGGTATAAATAGCGAAGTAAACTGTTTATGTAGAATTGGTACCTCTTGTGTACCTGCAGAAACAAATATTAAATAAATAAAAAATAGTAAGATTGCTGAGAAATTTAAAAAATGTTTCATTTATACAGGGTTATTTCAAAAACTGTCCCAATATTTAAACTACACCTTCAGAGAGTACAACTGAGTCATAATTATTAATGTATAATTTTACGAATTTAAAGTGAAAAAAGTAACGACTTTATCGACATAAATGGCACCAACTAACATAATATTGTATTCCATTACAACAAATTTTACGAGTTAAAAAAAAAGAATTAATAGTACAAAAATTAGAAAACAACATTTTAGCGCCCCACGCGGTACGCGGCACGATGTGCGGTCGTGCCGCCTGCGGATCGCCGTGTCGCGTACTGCGTGGGGCGTTAAAATGTTGCTGTCGATAGTCTTTTTTTTCACTTTAAATTCGTACGTTAATACGACTCAGTTGTCTTCTCTGAAGGAGTAGTTCAAATATTGGGACAGTTTTTGGAATCATCCTGTATAAAGAGTAGTGGCATAGATCACATTGTTTCCGAGGCAAGGAATCGTAATTATGTAACAAAAAGCTCTAAGTGTATGATTGCAGAATGTTCATGTATGGATTAACATAGTTTTTAACCGACTTCAAAAAAGGAGGTTCTCAATTCGACCGTATATATGCTTTTTTATGTTTGTTCAGCGATTTTTTCGTCGTTTATGGGCCGATTTTGATAATTCTTTTTTTGTTGTAAAGTAGATGTGCGCAGTGGGGTCTTTTTAAAAGGATCACCAGGATCTGATGATGGCATCTCAGAGAAATCGAGGGCAACTTTCGAAAATTGTAGGGACGACTAGTGTGTTTTTTCATGTTATCATAAGTACGTTAAAGCGCTACCATTTCATGAAGATCTGGAGTCGATCTGATGAAGCCGAAAGACAGTCGAGGGAACTCCTCAACGATTTATTGCAGTTATCTAGTGTTTGGGCTTGATTAATTTGTAGTGACGAGAACTTTACACTTACATGTTGAATTGAGCGCCATCTGGCGAGTAGTTTTTGAGTTATCTCTGCTTATCGAGGTTGAAGTCGGTTATTTTTTTAACACGCTTTTTTATAAAAAGCAATAATTATTTCACTTTAAATTCGTAAAATTATACATTAATAATTATGACTCAGTTGTACTCTCTGAAGGTGTAGTTTAAATATTGGGACAGTTTTTGAAATAACCCTGTATAAATGAAACATTTTTTAAATTTCTCAGCAATCTTACTATTTTTTATTTATTTAATATTTGTTTCTGCAGGTACACAAGAGGTACCAATTCTACATAAACAGTTTACTTCGCTATTTATACCGATTAGAAGTACACCCGCGGTCCTGACGTCAGGATGGCGGGTGTACCTATTTTATTAAAAATCTTTGCATAGAAGGAGGTACACAAATTTTTAGGACAGGTACACTGAGGTACACATCAGGTACGTTTGTATTCCGAAAGAAATATTGAAATCCGTGAGGTACACCCGCCATTCTGATACACACGAAACTATCGGATATCCGAAATAAAAATATATCCGTAACCGTAACCGTATCCGCTAAAAAAGTTTCGGATAAGGGCAGAGTCTAATTAAAACCCGTTACGACAGGTTTTTGTTTCACCTCCCCATGTAAATATGGCATATTTGTTATTTTTAGTCGTAAATGAGTCAGATCAATATTTTTTGGTATCACCCTATCTAAATAGTAGGTAAGTAGGTCTCATTAACAGAGATGTTCGCATTGGCCTCATGGGAATACTAGTTCCCCATGCCCAGACACCTAAATAATAATAGGTAATATTAAAAACCGCATTAACAACCTAGTCAATTTATTAGTTAATATTGAGTATTTCACCAATAAAGTGAAGGAAAAGATTTGAACTGCATACTAAATTAAGTTATAATTAAGGGCAAAATGCGTCCAAAATCAGTGTGTATCAGAATGGCGGGTGTACCTCACGGATTTTAATATTTCTTTCGGAATACAAACGTACCTGATGTGTACCTCAGTGTACCTGTCCTAAAAATCTGTGTACCTCCTTCTATGCAAAGATTTTAAATAAAATAGGTACACCCGCCATCCTGACGTCAGGACCGCGGGTGTACTTCTAATCCGCATAAGTAGCGAAGTAAACTGTTTATGTAGAATTGGTACCTCTTGTGTACCTGCAGAAACAAATATTAAATAAATAAAAAATAGTAAGATTTCTGAGAAATTTAAAAAATGTTTCATTTATACACGGTGATTCCAAAAAACTGTCCCAATATTTAAACTACACCTTCAGAGAGTACAACTGAGTCATAATTATTAATGTATAATTGTACGAATTTAAAGTGAAAAATCGGCCAAGTGCGAGTCGAACTCGCGCACGAAGGGTTCCGTACCATTATGTATAAAAACGCCAAAAAAATCTGGTCTGTTGTATGAAAGCCTCACTTAAATATTTAATTGTTTTATTGTAGCCACATCTTACGCACAACGCCGAAAGGTAACTAAACTATCTACTAGATTCTAAAACTACTTAAAACCACTTAAATATTTGTTGTTGTAGCGGCAACAGAAATCAACATCAACATCATCTGTGAAAATTTCAACTTTGTAACTATTATGGTTCATGAGATACAGCCTGGTGACAGACGGACGGACGGACGGACGGACGGACAGCGAAGTCTCAGTAATAGGGTCCCGTTTTACCCTTTGGGTACGGAACCCTAAAAAAAAGACTTTATCGACAGCAACATTTTAACGCGTACCGCGTGGGGCGCTAAAATGTTGCTTTCGATAAAGTTAATTTTTGTACTATTAATTCTTTTTTTTAACTCGTAAAATTTGTTGTAATGGAATACAATATTATGTTAGTTGGTGCCATTTATGTCAATAAAGTCGTTATTTTTTCACTTTAAATTCGTAAAATTATACGTTAATAATTGACTCAGTTGTACTCTCTGAAGGTGTAGTTTAAATATTGGGACAGTTTTTTAAATCACCCTGTATAAATGAAACATTTTTTAAATTTCTCAGAAATCTTACTATTTTTTATTTATTTAATATTTGTTTCTGCAGGTACACAAGAGGTACCAATTCTACATAAACAGTTTACTTCGCTACTTATGCCGATTAGAAGTACACCCGCGGTCCTGACGTCAGGATGGCGGGTGTACCTATTTTATTTAAAATCTTTGCATAGAAGGAGGTACACAGATTTTTAGGACAGGTACACTGAGGTACACATCAGGTACGTTTGTATTCCGAAAGAAATATTAAAATCCGTGAGGTACACCCGCCATTCTGATACACACCAAAATCAAGTTTAATGTGGACATTTTTTGATCATGATAAACTTCTTCTTATTATAAAAAGCATTGTAATTTCAAGTGTCCCAAAATTCTCAGTTTCCCCTATCTGACTTATTCATTGTATTACCAAATGATTACCCAGACTTGATAGTAAATAATTAATTATAATCAAATTATTACATACTATTTTTTTACTTTAATGTAATATCCGTAACCGAAACTATCCGAAACTTACGGATAATCCGAAATAATTAATATCCGTAACCGAATCCGAAACCGATATAATTTTATTCCTATATCCGTATCCGTATCCAGATCCGAAACTCCACATCCGTAACATCCCTATTTCTAACATTCACTGACATTTAAGAAAAATGAATTAAACTAGCAGATAGATAATTACGTGATTCTGCAAACTCCTTAGAGACAGTATAAACTTTCATGTGATTGTTAATGTTGATAAAGCGCTGAAATTTCAAATGTCCAATTGGTAAACGGTGGCCAATTATTCCACAGTTTACCTAAGGCCGGCTCCACACGTTGGCGCCAACGTCGGCCCCAACGTTGGGGCAGTTTTTTCGTGAGGCATCCACACGTTGGCTATTATGCCAGTTCTGTCCCGTCATGTCAGAGCCAATGTAAAGATGTCTGATACAGAGATCGAAATTGCTGTTAGCGCTTTTACAGTACTGACTGCAGAATTATAATAACTTATGTTTTATGAAAAAATGAAACGGCCACGTCAAAGAACGTGGTGGATGTTGACACATGTTGAAACTATAGTACTTAATAATAATAACCAATAATAATAAATATAACACCTCAAATACTTAGTACAGGACAGTCTAAAAATATTATACAATCATCCTTCAACGTACATACATTCTTCTGTAAAAGGCGACATTAGTTAACACTTGCGGAATATGTAGTAAGATTTTTTTAAAACTTGGACGAATAACTATTTTGACGTGACAACGTCTTATAAATTGGTTTGCCGGGTGGCACTTCAAGAAACTGCGTTAGTAGCTCCGCTCACGTTACTTATAGTAGCTACGGCGTACACACGTTGGCGTGTTTCAGAAAATGGTACAGCGCCATCTCTGGTTAAGTAGAGTAATCTAGTTTGTTACCTCACTTAGTTGTGACTAAGGCCGAGGCCGCATTACGGCTAAACCGCCGCGGTTTCTAACCGCGTAATTCTGTGATTCAAGGAAAGCCATACAAGCGGCCGCACTTGCGGTGCTCTCCCGCGACTGATAGTGTATGCGGTTCGGGCGGTTTTGCGGTTTGTCAGTTAACCGCTAATTTTGTAACTCAAGGGAACATAAGCAAGCGGCCGCATATGCGGTTTCCTCCCGCGACTGATTTTAAAACCGTGATTTTTTACAGATTTGTTCGCGGTTTGCCTAGGTACTTGTACCAGTAGTCGGCCTTTTCTGCCTTTTATGTCGAATAATAATGTCTTGGACAAAGGACCTACAGTGGTCTCGTAGGAAGGGTATGACGACCTAAAAAACTGTCAGAATGGCGCAACTTATGGGAAACCTATGTCCAGCAGTAGACGCAGAAAGGCGAATGGATGTTGATGATGATTTTTAATTAATCGTTAGTATTATATTGTCTTGTTTACACTTTGAGACTGATTGTCGTGTAAGAAGCTGAGCAGTGGGTATAAGGCGGCCGAGTTCTGGATGTTGCAGGTTGATGACTGGAGAAAAATTACTTTTTTTTTTGCTTTAAATATTTTTCTTATTTTCACTTAAAAACGTTGAGAATTAATGATAACTGTTAACTGATTTATTAATTCCAATGTGTTATTCAAATACATTGGTTACCAAAATAGTACACGCGATCCAAATTAAGAAATCCTCTAAAGACTGACTACTGGGTCTTCTACCCTATACTGGAGCATACAAATTGACGCGGAAACCGCGAGCGGTTTCTGTCAAGGATTTAAAAATACTAAATAGGCCCTGTACTCCCGATAAATATTTGCGCGTTATTCCTATGTGCATGAACTTGGCGCGCAGTTGAATTTGGTTGTTATATTAGAAAACGAAAAAAATACCTATTGATATCTCGCTTCTGCGTACCGTAATTCTGTCACATTAATCATTTTAACAGAAGTATTGTTTTAGAAATAGGTAGTGAAAATAATTGATGACTCATTATTTACTTAGGAAATGTGATTCCTTTGGACTTATTTGTGTTTATTCATTTATTAAAACACTTTTGAAGGCACAGAAAGCCATATTCTATATTTTTGTGGACGTAATTACTAAAAATAATTGAAATATAAGATTCGCTGCTGCCTGAAAAATACTACGACTTCATGTATGTGGTTTATGCATTCCAACTATTCCCTTTCTCGTGCACCTAAATTATGTTAAGGTTATATTTATTGTTTTTATATCTTTGGTTTACAGAAAACAGACATGACAATGACAATATTAACCCCAGAATAGTCGCGCCTTTCCATGAAACGTGAATGATGGCGTGAGGAGCATTTTGTCGCCCATGTTCAAACATAATTTTTTTGCTAATTATAATTAAATAACTTTACAAAAAGAAGAAACTATAACGTAAACTCTCAGAAAGTAATTAGTTACATTAGTTACTTTCTGATATAGTTTTGTACTTAGTGGGATATAATCATTGAGTTACTATGTAAACTAGAGAAGCTACGTCAAACAAAAGTCATGTTCCTTTTCTCGGTTTAAAGCTATCCGTCGCTGCAGCGCTACAAAAAAACATTCTGTCTAATCTATCATTTTAAACCGTAGCGCTTAATACGCTTAATAAGATACATAATAGTCCTACAAGCATCTTTTGGCGCGTGGGTGACAAAGACAGCGCCTTACAGTTTGCCTTACTTGTATGACGCTGTCTCTGTCACGCACGCGCCAAAAGATGCTTGTTGGACTGTAGGTCGTTTCATTCATTACTCGGTCACTATGACGACGGAATATAGATTAATGACATTTATGACACAGAACGGTCAGTGTGAGGTTTTTACATGTTTTTTACCTATCTGGTTCATCAGGTTGAATGAAACAAAAAATTAAAATTGAGTATTATTGTGAATATTTTATCCCCCAAAACTCAGTTCTACTGTAAAGTGTACACGTTCTACATTTATTAAGTACAAACATCAATAAATTGTAACATTGAAATAACCACTTTTTACTAAATGCATGGATAAACATTAGTATAGACCGTCTATTCGTGTACAAAAAAAAACATTTTTTGCAATAACAATAATTATTTAGGACCCGTCAAACTAATTTTGGAGATAACCAATAATAATAATAACGAATTGAAAAAGGGCTCACTTACAAGAGAGGATACAAGAATTAATTAAAACAAAATATTATAAAAGGGCAAAATAATACGACTGGTGTTACAACTTCAGTTACAATTTATTGAATGATGAAAGTATTGACAACAACAAATGTTCCTTTGCTGTCGTCGTTCTATTTACAAATAGGTACCGGCCAGAAACCCTGAAAAGAAAGCTCTGACTCCTCTCCTCTCCTCTCCTCTCCTCTCAAGTCCACTAAAACACTACTCTGCTCAAAAGCACCGCTCCTCTCAATAGCACCTCTCCACTCCACATCTGGCAACACCAGTATGCCAAAACTGCCCTCGCTTCAGCACATCTCATATCGCCACCTCCTGCAGTCGTTGCTCCTCACAGTTGTTATAGCACAGGCATAAAAATCCTCCGTTACAATATATTTTTATAAATTGTATTGTTTTATTTTCACCTTACAACCTGATGATCGGAGCATTGTACCACCATCCTGACTAGTGTCTCCGACATGTATTAATTTAATTATTTGTTTTGTAATGTTGCTCATGCTGCTTTAATTTTTATATTTGTAACACCTTAAATAAAGCATGACGCAATATAGATTATGATTATGCTAGGCAGACGGAACCGCGGACAAAGTATAGTCTTTTAAGAATTAAAACATTACAGAGACATGAATGTCAGCGTGTAAAACTGATAATATTGTGTTTAATGTGATGTCAACAAATTGTACCTACTATCACTACTGGACGTTGTTAGTCTATGAGAAGGACACAATATGGCAGACGTTAAATAATTTTTCGTATTTATTTGAAAATAGTGAAATATGGTTACCAACCGATGAAAAGTTACTCCTGTGCATTTATTTGAGTTCCTGTAGTTATTGCGGCAATTACGTAATACGCAATTAGGCATTGTTCACGCTAGTTTTAAAGATTCACTGACAGGTCTCAGACGTTTTACGCGCATGCGAGCTGGCAAGCGAATGAGAGAGTTGAGGTGCATTCACCGCAACTAACTGGCGAATAAAATTTCTTTGCGGTGTCTTCTCTAGTACTTTAGTACATAATATCTCAATGGATATAATATAAGTTATTTAACTTTCACTTTATTTACTTTCAGCATAATGTTTACCTTAAACTACGTTAAAAAATGAAATTATATAACTTAATAACAAAATGAAACATTTTCAATATCTACGATATAATATTATGTACTTGAGCATTATAGTCCTGCCTGCCACATAAACATACAATGTTCGTTGCATAGTAACTTTGTGTCTATTGCAACCTTTTTTGGTCCTTCTGTTTTTTGGATGGACATGCTTTCCTATACATGTTTAATATATACACACAGCCGTGGACGGCAAAATGTTCATACCGCGAGCACTCTAGGGTCAATCTTTTGACGTCGCGTCAGCGAGTAGACAGAAACCATAGAGTACCTACCTACATAAACTGTCTTCTATGATGTTGAGTCATTGTTTGTAGTTATCACTGTTTTGTATTTATTAAACAACTCTTACTATTATGGTCGCTAAAGCCTTATAGCTGATTAATTTACAAAAATAAGTTAATGCATAAAATTTATAGTTTTCTAAATAAAAGATTATGCAAAGAAAGTGTGCCTATGACAATTATGGATATGAAAATTTTCATCTGATTCCCCGTGACTGTCATTCATTGTTAATTTCAATAACTGTCAAGAACTGTAACATAACAAGCAATTTTTTG
Organism: Hesperia comma; assembly: GCA_905404135.1. Lineage (NCBI taxonomy): Eukaryota > Metazoa > Arthropoda > Insecta > Lepidoptera > Hesperiidae > Hesperia > Hesperia comma. The sequence continues at coordinate 10,955,266 of FR990037.1, read as the reverse complement.
GTAAGGTCAAATGGCTACATGTTTAGGCAAAGTTCGTAAGAAGTTTAGGAATGGAACATGTCTATATACTTTTTATCTCTATGGTCGCGGTTTTTATTCGTAGTGTGTGCGCCTCGGGCGGTTACGCGGTTCCGCGGTTTACAACCGCGGGAAAAAAACCGTAATGCGGCCTAAGCCTAATGGTTAATGGTCTAACGGTTAGCAGCGCTAGATGGCGGATGGTGTTACAATGTTTTAAATATAATTCTTTGTATATGTTTACCCCATGAAGATACGGGAACGCAGGGTCAACTTCACAAATAACCACAACTGCTTCCAAACCCAAAATAGCAGTTTATTATAAAACCAAAGAAGTCGACACATTGCCCTTTACAAATTTTTCTCTTATATAAACTCCACGTTACACTCGTTAGCGCGTTTCACAAATTGGTACAATGCCATCTTGTTTACAAGTGAGGAACTATTTAACAAAAATAAAACATTAAACTTAAATTGCTTCCGCCTTCACATGACGGTTAGACAGTATAAATAAATGTTTTAAATTGTTACTATTATTTCATCCTTCTTCCTACTATACGAATGAATATTCACATTAAAATTATTTTACCACTCAAAGTCGTTGTCACGTAAAACTTTCGCCCGTATACCGACTTTACAGGCAACCAATTTTTATTAATAAAACAAAATCTAATGTCCTTAGGCTAATAGATGTGCACTACCCCAGAAATATCAGTTAAATATTACAGATAATAATTAACAGGAATAATATAATAACTATAACTTAAAATTCAATTTGAATAGTGCGCCATGTATTAGCTATTAAGTTTTTATTTTTGTGGTCATTCCGACTTGCGGTTCATAATATTGGATGTGCCTGGTATATTTCTAAAAATTCTAAAAGTTTTTGATGCGGATTTTGTTGATATGGACGCCATTGTCGCCCGATTTCTAGACGTGTGTACTCGTTACCTGCTGTAACAAGACTGAGCTAACGATGGGCGATTACTACTAAAAAGAATCGAATTAGTCGATTGTTCAGGTTAGTCGATAAAAGTCGATAACAATCGACGTTATTCGATTGTTGTTAACAACTAAAAGTTGCGGGCTGCGGCGGCGCCGGCGCAGCGTGCGCCTGCGGTATACAGAGTACTTTTGTGTGCAGTACTACTAAATTTATCGAATAATCGAGGCGACCGACGCGGCGCAGCGTGCGCGTGCGGTACTACTAAATTTATCGAATAATTGCTATACTGGTGCGTAGTTACATTGCGTACTACTACTACTTAAAAAGTAATTACAAAAGATGGCGCGGCGGCGGCGGGCGGGGGTGCGTTGCATATTGCGATTCGCGCTATATAAATTAGGTTATTTAGATGACTATTTAGTAGCCAAGTATTCATATTGGTATCACTGATACACTTATGCACGTAATTTTTTTTATTCTTCCACCTTACAAAGCTGGTATATATATAGGTACACATAGCCAAATTATGCATCCTTCTTATTAAGTAATTATAACAGTCGCTGTTTTTTTTCTACGTATTTATATTATTTCAAGCAAAAACTATATAATGTACTGTGAGCTGTGAGGCTTCTGTAAATATGCCTAATTGTTTAAATTTCCGACACCTTAATTTATAAATAGCTCTAATTACCACTTTCCTGTAATACAAAGATTTGTTATGTATCGCTTGCTTTACAACAAAGTAAAATGCCATAAGACATTATACTTACTATGAAATTAGGTATGCGAAGTAAACAAGCTAGCAGTTTCTACGTCAGTAAAGTTTCTTATTTTTCTACCGCTTAAGCGGTTTTACTAAATTTTATCGCGACAAGTTGTTAAATGCGCGCCAAATTGTAATTTGTGATTTCACCGATCGCACGAACTTAGCGTGCGTACAATTAGTAATACAATTAGTATTTAGGTCGATTGTTATTCGAATAAGCATGGCGGGGAATTACTAAATCGACAATCGAATGCACAGTCGCACAATTTTCGATTCAGTCGATAGTTTTTTTTGTAACAATCGCCCATCGCTAGACTGAGCGAACCGCGGCCGGCTCCACACATTGGCGCCAACGTCGGCCCCAACGTTGGGGCCGTTTTTCGTGAGGCATCCACACGTTGGCTATTATGCCAGTTCTGTCCCGTAAGAGCAAATGAAAAGACGTCCGATATAGAGAGATCGAAATTGCTGTTAGCACTTCGCTGTTTTGGCGCGAAATTCAAATTGAAATTTTAAATAAATCTTTTGACGTGATAACGTCTTATAAATTGGATTACCGGGTGGCACTTCAAGAAACTGTGTCACGGACTGTCACGGTCACGCTCCGCCGCTCACGTTATGCGCTTACAATGAGAGCGAGTGAGAGGCACGCGTCCCTTCCACTCGGGCATGGTTAGCCCGCCTAAGAGCGAGAGAGACAGACATCCTTAACATTACTTATGGTAGCTACGGCGTACACACGTTGGCGTGTTTCAGAAAATGGTACAGCGCCATCTCTGAAGAAGTAGAGTAAGTAATCTCGTTTGTTACCTCACTTAGTTGTGACTAATGGTTAATGGTCTAACGGTTAGCAGCGCTAGATGGCGGATGGTGTTACAATGTTTTAAATATAATTCTTTGTATAAATAAATGTTTTAAATTGTTACTATTACTTCATCCTTCTTTTATTGATAAATTTCTGTAACTTTAAATACGATTTCATGACGTTTGTTTACTTTGATGATATTATTTGTCAATCATTCCATCAGTATTTTCTTAAGACGTTGTCACGTTCAACTATCGTCAGTAAACCGACTTTACAGACAACCAGTTTTTTTAATTAAATTTTGTGGTTTGAAAAATTATTTATCAATATTTTGGACCATAGTAAGTAATTATACGTCGATTTAAATACTTTCCCAAAATTAGTCAACATCCCTATTCCTTCAATTAGATTCAGATTAATGTTACATAATTAGTACACCAATTAATGTTACATAGTAAAAAATGAATTGGCATATGCCCGTGTTATTTGAGTATAGGTACCTGGTAAATCCACAGAATATGTATGAATAAATTAAAAATAATAATTATAATGAAAACTAATAATAATAACTATAACATTTAATTCAATTGTGTAAATCATGTCCATATCATTTTGAATAGTACGCCATATAAGAGCTATTAAGTTTTTATTTTTATGGTCATTCCGACTTGCGTTCCATAATAATGGATGTGCTTGGTAAATTTCTAAGAATTCTAAAACTTTTTCATTTGTCTATGTGGATTTTGTTGATATGGACGCCATTGTCGCTCGATTTCTTGACGTGCGTACTAGTTACCTGCTGCAACAAGACTGAGCAAACCGCCAACGTGTGGATGGATCGCGAACGTTGGCGCAGATTCCTTTGATAAAACCGACACGCGCCCGCCAACTCCCAACGCTCGCCCCAACGTTGGCGCCACACCCATTTTCTAGCTCCACACGTTGGCCGAGTAGCGTTGGCGCGAACGTTGGCGCCAACGTGTGAATCAACGTTGTAATTCAACGTGCGAATCCTGATCCCGCGGGAATTCCGGGATAAAAATAGCCTAAATGTTGCTCAGGAATAGCCGCTATCTTCCTGTGAAAGTCCCATAAAAATCTGTTCAGCCGAACCGGAGATTAGCGCGTACAAACAGACAAACTTTTTTAATTTTAATTATTTTTTTTAGATTGTTGGTCTAGTACTCTTTCTTAACCTCCCTATAGATTTTGTTTTGTCACTTAAGTCAACTTGAATAAACACTGGAGGTACCTCTAATTGTACCAACGTTATCCCCATTTTTGCACCCTTTCCTGGCTTTTTTTAAAATACTGAATTTACATTGAAGATTACTTATTTAACTATAATAATTTAAAAAAATGGGGTTAAAATCATTTTCAGTTTAGTCAGAAAGTTACCTTAAAAAATTACAAATTTCCGCATTCATTTGTTTTTTTTCAATGATATTTAAGTTTTTTTTCTTTTTCTAACAGAATATCGAAAAACTGAGAAACACGCTATTAATTTAAGTGATAACTCTTTGTTGCAAGTTTGAAGCAAATCGGACGACGTTATAAAAAAATTCCATACAAACTTTAGTCACCTATCCCTAGAGAACCTTAATATTATTCGAAAAAAAAGTACCCTATAATAGACACCAGTATATAAGTAATAACTTTACTGAGTTTCAATTAAATCCGTCCAGTGGTTTACGCGTGATGATCGGTCAGACAGACAGACAATAAATAATAAAAAAAATACAATTTTGAGTTCCATCTCGATATGTAAGTGCCCCTTAGTCGAAATTTAAAAAAAATATTCAATGTACAGAACACGTGGTCGTACAGTTTTATTATAGTATAGATTATTATATTAGAGCTGGAGGCCGAGGTGGAGACGGCGGCGCGCGCGGAGAACGCGCGCGTGTAGGCGCGGTGCATAGACCTGGCGGCCGCGCTGCGGGAGGCGCGCGGGGAGAGCCGCGACGTCAACAAGTCACACGTCGCCTAGAAAATGGGTGTGGCGCCAACGTTCGGGCGAGCGTTGGCGCCACACCCATTTTCTAGCTCCACACGTTGGGCGAGTAGCGTTGGCGCGAACGTTGGCGCCAACGTGTGGAGCCGGCCTAAAACGTAATTCTTTCGGAACTTAGCGCGGTTTAGGACACATCTGATTGACCAGTACAAGTACAACGTAGTGTACTGTTTCCCATACTCGGTGCTTACTTGCGGTTTCATGTGGTACGCTCACATTACTGTAGGTACTGCTAGATGCAAGTCCACCTCGTTTGTTGCGTGCGTACCGACCTTAACGGTTCGCGTTAGCGGGTGTGGGGTGTGTGGGGTGTGTACCGACCTTGGCGACGTGTGACTTGTTGACGTCGCGGCTCACCCCTCGTGCCTCCCGCAGCGCGGCCGCCAGGTCTATGCTGCGGGCCTACACACGCGCGTTCGCCGCGCGCGCCGCCGACTCCACCCCGGTTTCCAGCTCTAATATAATAATCTATACTATAATAAAACTGTACGACCACGTGTTCTGTACATTGAATATTTTTTTTTAAATTTCGACTAAGGGGCACTTACATATCGAGATGGAACTCAAAATTATATTTTTTTTATTATTTATTGTCTGTCTGTCTGTCGGACCGATCATCACGCGTAAACCAATGGACGGATTTAATTGAAACTCAGTAAAGTTATTACTTATATACTGGTGTCTATTATAGGGTACTTTTTTTTTCGAATAATATTAAGGTTCTCTAGGGATAGGTGACTAAAGTTTGTATGGAAATTTTTTATAACGTCGTCCGATTTGCTTCAAACTTGCAACAAAGAGTTATCACTTAAATTAATAGCGTGTTTCTCAGTTTTTCGATATTCTGTTAGAAAAAGAAAAAAACTTAAATATCATTGAAAAAAAAACAAATGAATGCGGAAATTTGTAATTTTTTAAGGTAACTTTCTGACTAAACTGAAAATGATTTTAACCCCATTTTTTAAAATTATTATAGTTAAATAAGTAATCTTCAATGTAAATTCAGTATTTTAAAAAAAGCCAGGAAAGGGTGCAAAAATGGGGATAACGTTGGTACAATTAGAGGTACCTCCAGTGTTTATTCAAGTTGACTTAAGTGACAAAACAAAATCTATAGGGAGGTTAAGAAAGAGTACTAGAACAACAATCTAAAAAAAATAATTAAAATTAAAAAAGTTTCTGTTTGTACGCGCTAATCTCCGGTTCGGCTGAACGGATTTTTATGGGACTTTCACAGGAAGATAGCGGCTATTCCTGAGCAACATTTAGGCTATTTTTATCCCGGAATTCCCGCGGGATCAGGATTCGCACGTTGAATTACAACGTTGATTCACACGTTGGCGCCAACGTTCGCGCCAACGCTACTCGGCCAACGTGTGGAGCTAGAAAATGGGTGTGGTGCCAACGTTGGGGCGAGCGTTGGGAGTTGGCGGGCGCGTGTCACCATAACTCATTATCTTGGTACTCATCATAACATTATTATTGGGCGGGGGGCCGAGATGCAGGCAGGGAGTGGGGTCGGGCGCCGGCACGGGCGCGGGCGTCGGCACGGTCGGGCGACGGCGCGGGCGCGGGCGCCTGCCCGTGCGCGGGCGCCGCGCCCGTGCCGGCGCCCGCGCAAGTGCCGGCGCCCGACCGTGTCGACGCCCGCGCCCGTGCCGGCGCCCGGCCCCGCCCCCCGCCCGCCCCCCGGCCCCCCGCCCAATAATAATGTTATGATGAGTACCAAGATAATGAGTTATGGTGAGTACCAAGTATTCCTGTATTAAATTTATGAATTAAACAATGACTGTGCTAATGGAGATTACTAAATTTAGCTTGTTATACTTTAGAAAAATGTGTTATTAATTTGTAATGTTATTATCTAACTAAATTAATTATCTTACTTAGAGCATTCTAATTATATTTTAGTCTCTGAAGGTCAACAATCTACTTAATAATATAAGGAAAGATAATATATTTTATTGCAATAAAATAATAACTGTGAAAATAATTACACTTTGAACTTGCATTGTTAGTTTAGGTGTTTGAAAGCAATGTTATTAATAAATTAATTACATACAAATTTAATAAGTGAGTTTAATATTAATATTGGTGCATTGTAAATTATTGTACTGTGATAATAATGGTGTGTCTAATGTCATTTGAGCTATATTTCATGAGATTTTTTATGAACTTAACAATCCTGTTTATTGTAGCTATGTATTGATAAGTTGAGTTCAGTTAAATAGGTCTTCAATTATAGGGTTAGGACAAATAATATGATGTCTAAAAGATACATTGTTTTACTTGGAAAGACAGATCTATAATCTTACTTAACAACTTTTAGCTTCAAAAACCAAATTTTATTCAATAAACTGGAACTATTTACCGTTTACTACAGAACCTTTGTTCCATGAATGTTTCTGTGATAACTTTAATTTGTCAAAACAAACTCCACTTGCTTGGTTTTATTTCAACAAGCTTGTTCTTGGAAGTATCTTATGAACATTTTAGTTTGTATGAAATATGATTATGTTAGAAAACAAGTGCAATAGATGTAGACTGAGTTGTTAAAAATTAAATAAAGGTTATTTTATTTGTTCATTGTTCGTTTCATTTTAGTCAACATCTTGCTATCAATGACACACACACACTAAAAATGTAAGCCATTTACCCACTGATGACTATTAATTGTAATTGTACCAACTGCCAACTATTAGTCCAGCCTTGATCCATGCAAATGGATTTAAATATCGTTACAAATATTAAAAATCGCGAGTACCCATTTAAGTTGAAATATTACCCGACTAATTTGAATAAAACATCTATTTGGGCGTACGCAGATATGGGCAAAGGGGGCAACCTCCCGTGGGCCTCACATAAAATACCTACTTATGTTTGTAGTATCCTTTACAAAATCTGCATCAAAAATCAGATTTGCCCACTGTGGAATACTGTGGATCGGGAATTCAGGACCTTTGCTACGGCTCGTAAGAAACTGCACAGCATACGTACGCGGTAGGTACGCCCATTCACGGGCGATTCCTCGTGGTCCAACTATTTAGTCCAACTATGACGTCACACACAATCAATTTGGCAGTTGGACCACGAGGACGACCTATTCCTCGTGGTCCAACTGCCAAATTAAGTGATTTGACGCGTGAATTTAATGTTTCGCAATGTGTTTTGTTTTTAAAATACAAATTAAATTGCATTAGTGAAGATAAAGTAGTGTATGCAACTGCATATAACACGGGTATTAAAACACTCGTTACTATTATGAAACTCGCTGCGCTCGTTTCATAAACTCACACTCGTGTTTTAATACCCTTCATTATATGACAGTTGCATATACTACTATTATTCTTTACACGTATTCGTTTATTACTCTTATAACATTATTAGACCAGTTGTAATTAAGTATTACAATGTATTTATTACCAAAATGTCAAAGCAAACTTACATCCCATATCATCATTCCATATGAATTTCAGTAATAAAAGTACAGATGCCAGGAACCGGGGAAATTAATTGTAAAAATCTACATCATGTAGTGAACAAGTCAAACACTAACCAATGCCATACAACGTAGGTAGCGTATAATTTGGTTTAGATTGCTATTTGTGTGGACCAGGCGGCGGAAAGCGACTGCGGATCGCAAGCACGCCAGCAGCGGGACTACCTGACGCGGTCAGGTAATTAAAACAAAACTGTTCAGTACCACCCCTCAGTCGGTTTCTGGTCATTCTCCACCTTCTTGGCCTGGTCCCGCTGCTCGGCGCGCTTGCGAGCCGCAGTCGCTTTCCGCCTGGACCACACGAATAGCAATCTAAACCAAATTATACGCTACCTACGTTGTATGCCATTGGTTAGCGTTTGACTTGTTCACTAACTACATGATATCGATTTTTAAAAGTAAATTCCCGGTTCCTGGCATCTGTACTTTTACTTACTGAAATTCATATGGAGTGATGATTGATAATAGCTTTGACATTCTGGTAATAAATACATTGTAATACTTAATTAAAACTGGTCTAATAATGTTATAAGAGTAACTAGCGGCCCGCCCGCGGTTTCACCCGCGTGGATCCCGTTCTCGTGGGAATATATGCATGTATTATACATAAAAACCTTCCTCTTGAATCACTCTACCTATTACAAAAAACCGCATCAAAATCCGTTGCGTAATTTTAAAGATTTAAGCATACAGACAAACAGACGGACAAAAATAGCGACTTTGTTTTATACTATGTAGTGATAAACGAATATGTGTAAAGAATAAAACAATATTATAAAATTGGGTGAAATAATCGTGATGTAGCAATCTGCAATGGTATCGGATGCAGATACCAAGACAAAATTTTCCGAAGTAAAGCCCGAACGTCAAATACGTGTTGGGTCTCACTTCTCTTGCAGGCGGGCGTAAGGCGCCGCTTCGATCTGACGATTTGAACTCTCTTCAACTACCTACTTAAGCAAACACCAGAGGGTCTCAACAGCGTGATTCAGAATGTGTTTTAGCAGTGACATCTAGTGATCACTATTAAATCACTAAACACCATAGCTGCTACCGCCATGAGTCGGTGGGTCCTACCAGTACTTAGTTCGATTAGTTTAACCTAGATGGCACTATATTTCAAGACTGTTACCATTACCCCTTCGGAACAAAATCTACAAAACGCAAAATGAACACAACGCACATAATGTACAAATCGCATAATGTGCAATAAGGACTAAGGGCTCTTTACGGCAACACGCAACATAAGTTTTGGGAGGGTTTCTCTTTTTTATAATAAATACTGGAACTTGATTTCAATACAATTTATGGAAATGCTTGTCAAAGAAATATGAAAATAGTGATTAACCCGGATTAGACTGATCAACGGCCTTTTTCGTTAGCCAGATGTATTTGACAGCTGGAAAACTCTTGAAAAGCCGTTTTCTATGAGCAACTGACAAGAAAATACCCACTACTTATTGTAGTAGAAATATGAATTTGTGAGATCGCTTTGCTTTTGGTCGTTTTTTACATTTTGCAATTTGTGCAATTTCAACCTTTTGCGTCTTGTGTTCATTTTGCATTCTGTACATTATGCTCCGAAGGGACTAAAACATACCATGACAAGACTATTCTACTTTATTTAAAGGCTTGTCTTATTCATGGACATCAAGCTAACAGGAAGATATTAAATTGTATCAGAAATATATTAAATTGTAAAATTCAGACAGTAAATGAAAGAGCAATCAACGTAAAATACTTTTAATTATAACATAACGATTAATTATACAACAATTTTATAATTCTAATTTTTTAATTGTAAATCTTATCACAGATTATAATTATGTAGGAAACGAATACCTTATAGTACTTTAATTACGTAATCATTTACCCTAAACCAAATAGACATACATACTCATGTGTAAAACTTTGGTAAGTTGATAACAATTCCACAACCTTTTACGCAACATAACCACAATAATAAAAACCTTAACATACCAACATTAACAATACACAATATTAATAACATACTTTATCTAACACATTTAGATAATATGTTTGTTGTATATGGCTCCACTCAATCCCACTTCTGCCACCACCAAAACCTGCCTACCCTCCCATCTCCAAACCCACCATTCACTTTCCCAAACCTGCATCTACCCTCTCTACTCTCATCATCTCTTATCTCCCGTCTGATATCTTCCCAAACCCAAACCCACGTCTCATGCCATGTAGCCCAACTTCTGACTAAGTCACGCACCATTTGCACCTGCATCTACCCTCCCTCCTCACACCTCTCATCATCTCCCATCTCCCATCCGACATCTTTACAAAACCCTTCGTTATCTGCTGAAGAATTTCTCGAGCGCGGTCTTGGCGTCCTCGTAGACCCCGAAGAAGACGAAGCCGCCCAGCATGAAGGCGGCGGCGCGGGGCAGAGCGCCCGCGAACACGCCGCGCAGCCCGCCCTCCAGGTAGATGGCTGTCAGCACCGGCTTGATCCTGCCGCCAGTTACATGCGTTACTATGACTCGGCAATGGACTGATTAAAATGATAACATTGAAGTCTTTCTGAGAAAGGTGTAAAAAGAGCTCTCCTTCAGGGCCGGCGTTGCACTGGTGACTCCCCTGGTGTTGCTTGGTAGGCGACGATGACCACTTACCAGTGGCTCGTCCGTTTTTTCGTCAACCCTTCAAGCTATAAAAAAATGTGATCTTTATGTCTTGGTGGTTACGGTTGAATTTCGATTGAATAGATTGGGGTCGGTTAGGAGTCAGTCAGGAATTGGTAGCGAGTCTTTCTAGTATGTATTAAATTGTAATTTAACCGTAATGACCTAAAAAATGACAATTGACCATAAAACTGATAATTGAACGTTTTCAAGAGATATTCAAAATGTAATCAGGAGTATAGATTACGATTTATTTTTATTTATTTACTAGCTTTTGCCAGCGGCTTTGCCCGCGTGAATTTCGTTTAAACTTCACCCCTTTATTTCACCCACTTAAGTGTCATAAACGTAAGAGTAGATAAAATATAGGTATACTTAATCAGAAAGCTTCGAACTGCTAAGCTATCGGGAGTTACACGTGTTATTGTGAGTCAACCATAAAAGATAGACATATGCTGTCGTGGAATATTTTTTATATAATTTTAAGGAGAACATTTCCGTCATACATGATTTCTGTGTAGCTTTAACCATTAAGGTTGCACACGCGACGGAAGCTTAAAAAATGGAGTAACTTCTCCCGTTTCCCCAACATTTCCCTTCACTGCTCTGCTCCTATTGATTGTAGCGTGATGAAAAGTATACTATAACCAGCGCGGGAGTATGAAAAATAATTGTACCAAGTTTCGTTAAAATCCGTCGAGTAGTTTTTGTTTCTATAACGGTTATACATCCGACAGACAGACAGACAGACAGACAGACAGACAGACAGACAGACAGACAGACAGACAGACAGACAGACAAAAATTTTAATGATTGCATTTTTGGCATCAGTATCGATCCCTAATCACCCCCTGATAGTTATTTTGGAAATATATTTAATGTACAGAATTGACCTCTCTACAGATTTATTATAAGTATAGAAGATTTTATCTATTTATGTACACACAAGAAAAACCGTTTACAGACATCTAAAACAGTTGGACATAATGTACAAAGGTACTGCTTATTTCTTAAGAAATTTCTTCCAGCAGACCTGCGACTGGAGAATGGTAGCGGAAAGGTAGGCTTAGCGTGTACACTCAGTAAGTATTTTCAATTTATTATTACATCATGAAGCGTGGAAATTTCACTACCTTTACCCGCAAGGCCCTCGATTTGTAACATTTTCAGACCTCCAATGTAACCGTGATCCACAACCCTGCACTGACCTGAGCTTGCGCGTGGCGGCGTGCTCCTCGGCCAGCATGATGCGCGTCTTGGCCACGTCCAGCGGCGTGGTGAGCGCCGCCGCCAGCCCGCCCGCCAGCGACCCGCAGCACGCGCTCTACAGACACACACTAACACTTACATCATAAACGGATATCATATGTGGCCTTTCATGATGAGACAACAAAATGTGCCTGAAACCATACAGCCAGGCTTGGGCACGGGCGGGCAGCGCTCCCGTCGCCCATGACACCGGTGACCGACAAAACTATTCACATCAGAACTAAACACATTTTCAACATAAATATTATTAAGAGCACAGAGCTAAATATACGTAGTATACAGACAGCAAAAAACAGAGGACAGCCATAATTACAGTGATTGAAATCATCAACAACTATCATATTATTTATTAATCTCTGGGCATGAGAAAACAGTATCCCCATGAGGCCACTGCGACCATCTCTGACCTATTTTGGCCTTCCCAGTTTTAATTAGATCTAGTCCCCCAGGTCTGCAGTCTTTCAACCCGCAATCAATCTCACCCTCTTAATCATCCAACCCCACAACTACCAGACATAACACCACACGCACACCCCTACCTGCAGCCCATTGATCCGTCCATCGTTGTGGTCTCTGACCCAGGCCTTGAGCAGCTCCCAGAGGGGCAGCTCGACGACGCTGAAGGGCAGGTCGCGCGCCACCGTCGACAGGAACCCGCGGTACACGCCCGACCGCAGTCCCTCCGCGCGGTACGCCTGCAGACACACATCATATGAGCACATATTATCAATGGGAAAGTAACACACTCACACTCTGCGATGCACGCCTTGCACGCCCGCTTACGGTTGTAATTCGAGTTTCAGCTAACGACATTAGGAAAGTTTAATCGTTCTTTACGGATAATTTGAAAGGTTCTTCACTAATTCTCGAACCCCATTATGATTGATGTTAAGTATTTATTATCACTTGAAGCATTATATGGTTATAAATTAAATCATAGTTAATGTTACATTTCAAGGCATATTATACCTACGTTATTAACTCATAAAGCTGTCAGGATTAATTATTTCATTACTTACTTACTTAACATAATCATACTAATAAATAATGCAATAATTTCATACACACTAAAACTAAAATTATTACACCAATTATTTAAAAAAGTATTAATAGTATTGCCATAAAGAAAACTTAATTATTTCTATCGCATACAACCTTAATTTAAGATTGATACATCCATATTTGAAAAGAAAACCTCTACATCATGTTTCATACCACCATCACGTTTAAAGCACCGCCGGCAAGTAGCTGGCGGTGCAGGTACTGACCTCCATGAGGATCCGGATGCTGCTGCGCTTCTCGGAGCCCACGTGGGTCTGCTTGCGCTGCTTGGCGACCTCGGTGGGCACGCGGATCACGCACGCCAGCTGGACGGATGGGAGATACACTTTTTATTGAAACCAGCGTGGGCGTACCCAATCTAACCTCTGACCAGGAGGGGGCGAAGTTCCTGAAGTCAAGCTCCAGGGGTTCGAATCGGACTTTCGTTGGAATTTTTAAAGAGTATAGGTATTCAATTTGATGTCCCCTGCCTTTACCTGCGCACGCCTATGAATAGCCGCCAGACAAGAAAACAGCTTCCGTTTAATCCGTTAATTCTGTTTTAAAATTGCTTTCATTGTGTTATGTTTGAATAGTTTGACAGTTTTGGTACATATACATAATGTCCGTCTGATGGGAGAAGTTATTTTCTGTGACAAGCAAATGGATCACCTGTTGGTGAGTGGTTGCTATAACCTATTGATATTGGCTACATAAAAGGAATCCAATAATCCATAAAAGGAACCCATGTAATGTATGCCAAGGAATATAGAAGAGTAAAGCTGGATGGAAAAACACTGGCTCTCAAGTCTCCATTGTAATTTTTACCTAAAAGTGAAGATTAGGTAACCACTTGTAGTGTTTTGACAACAGAAGATCTATCATGAGTCAAGACGTCATGTCTTGGGACAGACCACTTCCCCGACGCAGGCGGCGGCCATGTTGACGAGCGTGGCGCACTGCGTCGGCGCCAGCGGCTGCAGCAGAGACTTGGTGGCCTCGTACGACACGAAGAACAGCGAGGACGTGGGCATCGAGCTCGTCGCCACCGTCAGCAGACCTGCAAGTGATGGGGAACACCGTGACACTACGGACACTGCAATATCATAGATCAGATATTGCAGTGTCATAATTGAAATAAATATAAATTTTATTTGAAAAAAAAAACAAACAACATTCTTAAAAAAAATAAGTAAGTCTCTTTAACATCCCTATGGTGAGGATTCTTTAAGAAGAAGCAGCAAGATACTTCCAGCTTTTTTGCCACCCATAACTGCCCACAACAATTACCGGTACATAATTGCTGGTCTAGAACCTTATTGCAAGTGGTCAAGGGACAGACAAGAAGATGACTCTTGTTACTCTCTTATTTCTGTTACCTTTATAAACTCCCCTGAAGCCGCCAGCTTTCTGGAAGCCCTGCTGGCTCTGCAGGCGGGTCTTCAGGGTGTCCAGGGGGTACAGCACCACGTCCACCGAGAGCCCCGCCAATGCCCCTGCCTTTGACAGGCCAATAACAAGGTAGTTAAAGTAAAAATACATAACAAGTTTTTAAATAAAAACTTATTAACCAAACTTATATTTATTTTTATTTTAGATTTAATGCCCTGTTTCAAATTAAAAAAATGTTATTAAATTTGGTACCTAATTTAGAAAACTGAATGTAAGCTTGTGTGAATAAAAGCAGTTCAAAGTTCTGCATCTATATTGAAATCCTAACATAAAATTGAACTTATAACTCAAATAAATACTTACAAATAAAGGTGCTGAATATGCTTTCAATGGCTTCTGGCCTCCCAAGGAATCCATGGTGCTGGTTCAATATTTTTCAACAATTATTTTAATTTTAATTTCTAATATAACCTCTTATATAATTACAGCTAAGTAACTTAACTACCGAGTGTATAAAGGCGAGGCGAGAAAATAATATTCGATCTCCATAAAAAAATACAAACAACTAGTACCATTTGTACAAACAGAATTATTATTTTTTATTTAAAATTCATTTGATATTTCCATGATATTTCAGATAAACCGCCGAATAAAACGACGACAAATCGACAACACACTCTGACTGCGTCCAATACATAACTGACAATGACAGTGACATTGCGATGTTGCCATTGCAGCTTAATAAAATTACCTATTACCAATATTAAAATAACAGTAAGTTTGTGGTTTGGGTAACGTTGAATTTTTAATCAATGTGTTTCGTTTTATTTTCCTCACTAAGATCTTAAGACCAAAAAACTTACGCATTTTAAAAGCAACACAGCCTTATTAATTTACTTTACTGTAAGTAAGGATACTTGTCATAATATTTCAGTTGGGGAAGCCCTATTTTCTTTTTTAGGTCTAGTTTCTTCCATTATCCTTTTTTAGCCGATAACAGAACTGATCATGTCTTTGTTATTCCTATAACTGTTCACTTTAATTTTTCTTGTAGGTATGATAAAAATTGATAAATAAGTAAGTTAACTACATAACATAATTATTAAGGGTATATAATATTTCTGCCGGCCAGTAATAATAGTGGCAAATTTCACTTAGTTGGAAACACTATATCTATTATTCAAAAGATAAGCCACAGAGATGGGCAATTTATAAATCATATTAATCACAGTTAATAGGTATATTCAGCTGAATTGTTAATTTTCATTGTTTCAAACATATCATTTTTAATATGTAATATGTATATTTATTTAAATAAAATAACGATGAAACTATGACGTACCTAAATAAGCCATAAATATTAATTTAAATAGGTACCTATGTACTTTGGTACTTCTGCGTGTATTATGGCTTCCATAAATAAAAGTTGTTTGTTACTTAGCAACTAGTTCACAGGGTAAAGGTTATTCACGGTTTATGATATTATTTTCGCGTTT